>CP125973.1:22489147-22749044 GCA_030063025.1 Avena longiglumis
CAGTGGCTATCGAAGCATCATCTTATAAGTATTAACTACTCGAATAACACACTTGGAAATAAAAAGGATAGGGTTTGTTTAAAGGAATATATGTTGGTTGATATCACGTAGTGATATAGGATTTGGTATAATAGTGTTAAAGGAATGTTTAGGTTTTTAAAAAGAATCACAGAAGTGTAGTGGTACACTTGGATAACAAGTAAGAAATGAAGCTTTGTTCTTGGCGTAGGGTTTTATATGACTTGGGTATAAGGTATGTGGTATTATGTGTCAAGTAGATGGATCTTATCCCCTAAGAGGATATTTTGGTATGATCACAATTTGTTTAAGTGGATCTAAGTGTGATGGATTATGATGGCTTGGGTTGGTATCATATTTTTAATGGCATTCTCTTAGGTACTACAAGTGTCAAGGTGTGATCACTTGTGGAAATAGTTAAGAGGTGGTTTTTAGGTGAATGGAGTAATAATCCAATATAAGTGGCATTGCCACATTTCAATTAAAACAATGGTAGATAATTCAATCAAGACAATCAATTCTATTCTACTTGTGACCGCATTCAAGATTCGTTCATAAAAATTTAAACAACAAAAATTCAATTATGAATTTGTAATTTAAGTCAAACAATTTGGTTTGACTTGGTTTTAGTGTTTGGTTTTGAATTGTTGTTTTTGTGAATGAATATAGCCTTATTGTTTTAAGAGGGTTTATTAAGTTCAAACAATTTATTTTTCCATTTCATTTTAAGGAATGTATTTTATGAGTTTTAGGGAATTTCTTTTTATTGATAAAATAAGACTTAATTATTTGCTCGGTCCATTAAAGTCAAAGGGAAAATTCATTAAAATTCTCAATACTAGGTGGAAAATGTTTTGGAATGGTTTTATAATACTTATGGGATTCTAAAAGTGTTTATATGGTTTTAAAATTAATTTCTGAACCATTTCATATTTTCATTCATAATATTTGTTATATAATTCCAATTCTTGGTTTTCTTTAAGTTATGTTTAAATTTACAATTTCATTCCTTTTATTTCATATGTTTGAAATACTTTATTCTTTTAAAATTCCAAGTTCAATATTTTATAATTGATAGTGAGTATTTTTGGGGATTTTGTAATGAATAGAGCTGAATTTCCAACTTCTTTAAGTATTTTTTTATATTATTTGTTTTACCTAGAGTAAAGAAAACATAAAGGCTATTGAATTATTGTTTATTCTATTTTTAGGGTTATAAAACTATTTGTTTTTATGTTTTATATTTTAGTTTGAATATTTTGGAGTTTGTTGTAAAGTGGTGTTTTAAATCATTTGAATTTCAGATAATACAAAAACAAAAAAATAACAAAAAGGAAAAAGTTTGGATGTAGGGCTTATTGGGTTTGGCCTGTTGGCCTTAGTGGGCCGACCTAAGCTCCAGCTAGGCCCGACTCCCCCTCTCTCCCCTCATTCTCTCACTCGACACACGCACGCTCATGCGTTCCTCTCTCCTCCTCTCGCGATTTCCCCCTCTGCCGCCCGATGATCTGGTCGTCGTCGCCACACCCTTAGCTCCGGCTATCACCGACCATGCCCGGTGTCGCTGCAATTGCTTCAAGAGATAGGGTACACGCTAATATGTATACAAAGTATAGAGGCTGGGTGGCCAGCCGGCAGCGGCAGAGGCAGTATTGCATCTTAGAGGGGGGTTAGGGGGCAAACTTGATAATTTTCAATTAGGAGGGACCAATTAAGCTAATTTCTCTAAAAAAATGCTGGTCACTCTCTAGCTCCGGCACTGCCGGGCGGGACATGTATCGGTCGGTCTCCAGCTTGGATTCGATCCGGTGGGTGGTAGGTAGCCAGGTAGGGTGGTTTGAGTAGTCGTCCATGCATCTCTCGCCTCGCACTCGTACGTAAGTACGCTTGGATACCTGATTCTTCTTAGAGCATCTTCACTCGTTGGGGCGAACCCAGGCCAAATTCAGACTTTTTTTGGGCCGGATGGAACAATTTTCGGCCTGGGTACGCCGAGTTTTCCACTCGCGTACCCAGGCCGAGATCCCAGGCGAATAGAAAACAGCGACATATTTGAATTTTTATCATTCCCGCCAGCGAAAGCTCGGCCACAAGGTGTTCGACAGAATTAACGCCCATAAGTTCGGCAACAGATTATTACAGAACAGGGAAAATGACTCGGCCATCTCTCAGTCGTCGATGGGGATAGGCTCCTGCGGCATGGTGTACAGGGCGGGGTCGGCCGTCTCGCCGGCGGACACCGACTGGTTGGAGGAGGTGGAAGCAGAGCTCGGCGTAGTGGTGGCGTCGTTCGGCGCAGGGGCGTTCAACGCAGCGGAAGGCGTGATCTCGCCCTAGAGGATGGCCTGGCGTTGCACCGTGTACCAGACCTTGACCGGCGAGCTCATATTCGATGTGTCCTTGCCGCCCATCAAGAACTCCATATCCGTGTTCCGCTTCTTGACGTCGTACACTAGTGGAGAACGGGGCACTAGTCCCGGTCCTAGAGGGCCTCTAGTCCCGGATGGCCAGTCGGGACTACGGAAACGGGACAAGAGGTCCCAGCCTCTAGTCCCGGTCCAGTTACGAGCCGGGACTAAAGGATGTGCATGTGGCAGCGTAGCAGTGCAAGGGGGATGGTCTTTAGTCCCGGTCCGTATTACGGGCTGAGACTAGTTTCTTTCTGCCGTGGCAGCATTTTACCTATTCGTCTGCCATGGCAGCCGATGGGGGTTTCTGCCACGACAGAGTTGTGGGGCCATTTTCTGCCGCGGCAGACAATGGGGGTTTACGCCGCGGCAGAGTTTTGGGGCCCACTTCTGTCGCGGCAGCTGATGGGGGTTCGCGGCAGAGTTTTGGGGCCGTTTTCTGCCGTGGCAGCCGATGCGGGGTTCTGCCACGGTAGGAGGATAGGTAGAGGAGGGTTGCGTTTGGCGTAAAGTGACATGCAACGAATAGATCACAACCCGTCTAATATAGATATAATTTTACATTACATATAATTCTACATTACATAAATATATACATAAATGGAGATCACAACCCGTCTATTTGGTTAAAAGTTCATTAAATCACGAGAAGCCGGAGGTATGGTATTTTCCTTCTGGGTTTATGACATGGTCAACAAGAAATCCCGCCAATTCCTCTTGAATTGCTACCAGACACTTCCTTGGATCGAGATTCTCCCGCAATCTTTCCAACTATATATAAAAGAAGCAGGTCAATATGAATATCAATAGTCATAACAAATATTATGAATGACACTCAACAAAAATTGTGCATATATTGCTCACGTACTTCTAAAAATGTCTCTCCGTCCCGCTCACTGACCTTGGAGCGAATGTACTCGCACACGAAGTATCCACATAGGTTAGTACCTGGTGGTTGCCGTTTACGACAAAAGGTTTCAATCAAATAATAATCAAGCATGACATGATGGTATTGAAACTAGAATTGAAGAGACGCACAGATCTAGCTCGTACTACTTACATCGATTCGATGAAAACTAAGCTCGTCTTTAAATTCACCAACCGTAGCATTGGTGAAAGCTTTCCAAACCCTGCCCGGCAAAAAAATGTGTTATTAGTTACTTGATATCTCGGGATATATATATGAACGAAAGAGACTGATATAGCGCGATAATGACTGAAATTACCTCTGAAGCGCATCTTTAATGAATGCGTACTGTGATTCGTCTCTCATTAGTGAGTCCTTGATTTCAACTCTTCCAGCGTCAACTTCAATGGTTAGAAGAATCCAGCGATAGCTGCGCATGTTTATATATGTCAGTAACTCATCAATTACACTTAGCAGAATCAAATGAATGTGTCCAAGGTAGTAACACTCTTACCTGTAGTTGTAGGGAAACAATATTCTTTGTTTGTAATGTTGCCTCAATAATACCCTTAGCAAGTTACGCTCTGTGTCCTTGGGGTATTCCATTAGCAATCTTTGATTAAACCGGTGTGGGTCGATGAACCCAGTGTCAAAGATTTTATTTCGGTCACATTCATCGCTCTTCATTCTGCATAATAGCATATAGTGAACATAATTACATGCAATAAAAGAGCTAGGTTAGAGACTTTATCATAGAAATAAATGAACCACTTACAGACAATAGGTAGCTAGGAGACTCAAGTCAAGGGCATCTTGTTTGAATAACATATAGAATTCCTCAAAATAAAGTTGCAACTGGTCTTCACCATTAAAACGCTCACTTGTATTTTTCACAAGCAGCGCTGACAATTGATCTTCTTCATCGCATGTAGAGACTTTCTCGTACCACTCATGCAGTCTTCGCATTTGAGTTGGTAGAAATTTGACCTCATCGGGTCTGACCAGAGTCTTCCTGTATTCATATCTCCATGCAAATTCCTCTTGTATGGGGATATGCCCGCCTAGCGCTTGATCAACTGTAATATTAGCACCTTTGGCAAATTCCATTGCTATAATATTCTGATGATCAGTATTGGATAACACCTTAAGCGGGGCGATCGATTTGTTTGCCTGCATTACGAGTTGTGCAACCTCTCTTTTCCGGCTGCTTGCAGTAGTATTTCCTGGAGTATTACCGATGCTTGCAGTAGTATTTCCTGAATTCTTCCTACCAATTCTCAGCAGACAACGTTTGTAGTCATCAGCCTTATTTATCTCATATTGTGATGGTTGCTCAAGAAACCCCTTAGCCCACTTTTTGGCTTTCGGATCAAATATTTGTTTTGGCTCGAGTGCTTTGGGTGCAAAGAAGGCTTTAACTTGGGCATCACTGATCGCTTTCGTTTCCTCATCAGTCATCTCGTAAGGTAACTTGGGAGGAGGCGGCGGGATTTTCTTCACCTTTTTACCTTTGGCTTTCTTCTGACTAGTATTTATACTAGTTGACTAAGAGACCGCATTCTTCGTCTGACACGGCGGCGGAGTGGGCTGACGCGGCGGGGGAGGAGTGGGATGATGCGGCGGTGGACTCGCGCTATGGTGGTCGTCCCACTCCTCATGTGGACTTGCTGGAGGCGGCAGACTCAGCTGACGCGGAGGAGATGGTGGTGGCTTGGGTGAGCCTAGAAACACGATGTATTTCTTGCGCCATAGAATGATAGATCCCCTGACTTCTCCTAGTGTGCTCTCATCTTCAGGTCTAGGGATGTCAAGTTGTAGTGATTCATATTGAGGTAGAATCTCATCCACCCCGACACGATCATAGTCATCTGGAATCTCTTTGCAATGCCAGCATGCTTCAAGTTCACAAGATAAAGCATAGCCGAGAGCCGCCTTGAAGGATAAGTTCATCACTCCCACATGCAGCTCGCAGCTTGTCTTCTCAGTGATATTGTCCATGGGATAGCGATCTATCGGATCGGCCGCCGTGGAAGCGATCGCTTCTCCATCGAGATGGGACACGGCACTTTCTTCTAGCCCGTTGATGAGTTGTCCTTTGGTGGCATTTTCCAGCTGCTTCATTGCTCTTTTAGCATGGCATATATTTCCTCGTTCTTTCTTTCCACGCTCATAGCCGGATGCTTCCTCTATCTCCTTCCTTCTTTTCCCTCGCTTCTATAGGATTCATGTCACGAGGAAACCCAGTCTTCCACGGCACAGAAGGTCCAAAGCCTCATGTTCGTCCTGGTTTTTTAGGATTCCCGAGGGCCTTTGTCAGCTCGTCGTTCTCTCTGTCGGGTTTGAAGTCACCCTTTTTAACCTCCTCAATTGTTTTAACAATTTATCCATGGGGAGTAGCAACATTGGACTTTTTATCGAATATTATCTCCCATGTTTCCATGTCATACTTTGCCCCATGGGCAAGTAACCAATTTCTTACTCTGATGGGTCAGTCCTCTATAGCTGGAGTGAGCCCTTGGGCATGCAAGGCTTTCTTGGCTTCCTCCCACTTAGGAACGGAAGTCCTATAGCCACCTGTCCCCATTGTATGGTGATATTTCTTTTTTGCAGCATTTTCTTTATTCTTTGCGGACCTTTATTTTGCTATTGCTGATTTCTTGTAGTCTAGAAATCTTTCCCAGTGAGGCCGCTGCTTCTCTAGTGAGTCCTCGAATGCTGGAACTTTTCCTTCCTCGAGATATTCATTGTACAATCTTTTCTTATAGTTATTGAACTGTTGGGCCATCTTCTTAAGAGAGAAACGCTTAACTTTGGACCTCATATCATTTGTGGCCTCCTTAGTCTCTAAGACCGGTAGGGTGAAATGGCGAATGAGCTTTTCCCATAGTATGTCTTTGTATCTGTCCTCGACATAACTCATAGAATATTCATCGGCCTTTGCTGGCTTATTCCAGTTGATAATGCTGATCGGGACGTTGTCCCTAACAACAAATCCACATTGATGAATAAATGTGTTTGCATTCTTTATGGGAAGCAACGGGACGCTCACTAGAGAGACCTCAACAATTGTGAGATGCGCATCATCGGGCATCCCTTTGGCCGGTCCTCGTTTACTATTTTTAACTAGCGTGGTCGATGTGGATGTCTAAAATAAGAAACAACATTCGTTAATATATATATATACATAAATCAATTAATGCATCTATCTACTTGTGATCAAAAGGCTTAAAAAGATACCTCGCCAGACTTTGTCAAGGTTGGTCTATCATTTTCCAAGCCATCATCAAAATTAAAACTAGTATGCGCTTCGACTTGAGGTTCTATCTCTATTCCCTCACCGGACTCATTTAGAAACTGTGAGCCATCTTCTGCTCCACAGTATTCTTCCCCACCCAGATCGATGAGCGCTCCATCCTGATAGGGGAGCGGTCCTCCACCAGCCAGTATCATATCGAATAAAGGCTCTTCACCTTCTCTACTGCTGAAGTGATCCATAGAATAACTGCTATGACATATTGTGCATATATGAGTAATAAAATTATATAACATCTCGAATGACAACAAAAGTATTAATATCATATAACATCTCGAATAACATCTCAGAAAACAACAAAGAAGTCATAATACATCTCGAATAACGACAAAGTAGTAATATCATATAAAACAACATCTTGTCTGATAACATCGCTCAAACTCAACGTCGACTACCGGCTCCTGAGCCGCGGGATGTGACCAACCAAATAGTCGGAACCATCACCGCACTATAACTAGGGTGAGATCCCTGAATAACCTGCCAGGTATGTGTTGGAGATATGCCCTAGACGCAATAATAAATGTAGTTATTATTATATCTTTGTGTTTATGATAAATGTTTACATTCATGCTATAATAGTATTAACAAGGAAACATTGATACTTGTGTGATTTGTAAACTTAATTTGAAGTCCCTAGTAAAGCCTCTATATAATACTAGCTTGTTGGTTAATAGATGATTGTGGTTTCCCTATCATGAACATTGAGATGTTATTAACAACAAGATCATATCGTTAGGAGAATGATATGGTGGACATACTCCTATAGATAAGCGTAGCATAAAGATCAAGTCATTTTAATAGTTCAATTGCTATATGCTTTCTGATACATAGTAATCTAATTCCTTCGACCATGAGATCATGCATATCACCTTTACCGGATGGATGCTTTGATGACATCAAACACCACACCGTAACTGGGTGGCTATAAAGGTGGCATTGAGTGTTCGGAAAGTATTGGTTGAAACACATGGATCAAGAGTGGGATTTGTCCATCCATATGACGGATAGATATACTCTGGGCCCTCTCGGTGAAATGTCATCCAATTAGCTTGCAAGCATGTGAATGGCTCACAAGGATCAAATATCACGGAGCGAGAAAGAGTACTTATCGGTATAGCGAGGTTGAACTAGGTATGCAGAGATACCGACGATCATAACCTCGGATAAGTAAACTATCGTGAGACAAAGGAAATTGATATCATATGTAAGTGGTTCATTCGATCGCAAAGTAATCGTAGAAATATGTGGGAGCATGAATTCCCATTCCTCTATTGGTTATTGTTGAGAAGTGTCTCGATCATGTCGCATAATTCACGACCGTAGGGAGACACACTGAAGGATTGACGTTGTTTGAGTAGTTATGGAATGATGAGAAAGAGACCGAATGTTGTTCGGAGTCTCGAATGGGATTCGGGATATCACAAGGAGATCCGGAATGGTCCGGAGAATAAGATTCATATAAGGAAAGTCCCGTTTCGGAGTTGGAGAATGGTTAGGTGTTTTCATCGGGAATGTTCTAGAAGGTTCGGAATGTCCAAGACTCCGGGGAAGGGTACATGAATGTGTTATATCAAGTTGGTATGATTGCATCATGTACTCGGTGTCATCACTGATCAAAATAGAGGGTTTATTCAAATCCTAGTTTGAAAAGTCAAACGGCTAGTTTGAAAGTCAAACGACTGTTTTTGGAAAGAGGAGGAGGAGTGGGAAACCGAGTTGGGAGGTTCCTCCTCCAACCGGCGCACCACCCAAGCCGAGTTGGGGAGTGGCTCCTCTCCCTCCCCTTGGTCGGCCGGCCCCTCCACCTATATAAGGAGGGGCAGGGCTCCCTCCTAGGACACACAACTTCCACGCCTCAAACCCTAGCAGCTGCTGCCCACCATAGCCGCCCCTAGGGTTTCTCCCTAAGCCGACTTGAGCACCTCAAGCCCCTAGCCCGGCTCTAGCACCTCTTTCTCGTGTCTAAACCCTAGATCGTCAAGGACTCTCTCATACTCCACCATACTCGCTCGGCTAAGGCGAAGCCTGAGATCTCCCTCTACTTTCGGTACCACGCCAGTTGTCTTTGGGAATCGCGAGGAGAGTGCTACAACCTTATTTTCCGGAACAAGGAGAGGAAGGTCTTCGTCGAGTACCGAACGTGTGACTGACTGTGGGAGCGCTGCCGGAACGCAGCGCCGGAAGGATCGTCTACACGATCGTGAGATCGGGAAGAGTACGACCACATCACCCACGAGAATCCGCTCTCGTTAAACACTTTGGAATCTTCGAGGGTGAGTTATTCTATCGACTCGTTGCTACAATCTAGTAGATAGATCTTGGCTTGTTTGTTTGTATGCGGTAGAAAATTTTTGTTTTCCATGCTACGAAACCCTACAGTATGGAGGTCCACCCTAGCGTCCAACATCACCATATAGCAACGGACGTGCTCGTCCTCCTCCCTGACACGACGTCGTACCACCTTCTCGGGGGCCGGCTCCCTCTGCACCCTGCCTGGGCCACGTGACCTCCACCAAAGAATATCTGGGTCAATGATGACACCCAGATTCCTCACCAAGCTACGCGTCCCTGACGGTAGCACCTCTCAGTGCCAGCCTGGCGGAGCCCAGTCTCGTACAACACCGCTAGAGCATAGTACTCCCTCGTTCTGGCCGAGTTGGCTATGAGTATGCCCGGGCATATCCTAAAGTAGGTATGGATTTGATCGAAATAATGCGATAAATAATTATATTCTAATAATAGTAATAATTTCCTAAATATTAGCAGTAATATCCTAAATACTAACAAATATTATATACAAATCTCTAAATATCCTAAATACTAACTAATAGTATATACAAATCCATAAATATCGCTAAACTAAATAATAGTATGTCTAAAGAAAATTATATATCAAACTAAAATATCCTTAAATATTATATATACTAAAAACTAAAATATTCCTAAATCCCTAAATAATATACTAACAAATTTATATCTAATAACTAAGATACATCTAAACTATATACTTAATTAAAACTAAACAATGATATATCTAAATTATATACTAAAATAAATTATGTATACTTAAAACTAAACAACGATATATATATCTAAATTATATACTAAACTAAATTATATATACTTAAAACTAAACAAATATTTCTAGATTATACCCTAAACTGAATTATATATATACTTAAAACTATAAATATATACTTAAAACTAAATTATATATACTTAAAACTATATACCGTAAACTAAATTATATATACTTAAAACTATAAAACAATTGAAAAACAGAAAAAAAAGAAAAAAAACATACCGATCGATGAGGGGCGGCGACACGTATGGCATGACGGGCGGCGACTTCATGAACGAGCAGGCGGCGCCTTGCCTGAACAGGCGGTGGTGGCGAGCAAGGCGCTGGTGATAGGCGAGCACCACGACGGAGGCGCTGGGACGGGTGATCGAGGGATGCTCCGCGGCGCACGGCGTGACTTCGGTGACGGCCTGGTGGGCGGCGGCGAGCACCACGGCGCGGGTAGAGGCGAGCTTCACGGTGGGGCACATGCGCGGGCGACGGCCTGCCGGCGTCGGATTTGGAGAAGAGGGCGTCCCGGCTCGTGGCTCGGGCCGGGAGGAGGGCGGTAGGTATTTATACCCACCACCTCTAGTCCCGGCTCCAACCTCCAACCGGGACTAGAGGGGGGCCCCATCCTCCAACCGGGACTAGAGGTGGGTATTTGACGAATGGTTCGTTCATGTACGCAAGATTGTTGAGATCCACTGTTGTCATTCCGTATTTTTTGTCTACCTCAACCCCGCCTCCTGTTAGCTTAACCCATTTGCACCGAAACAAAGGGACCTTCAAAGCAGGTCCATAATCAAGTTCCCATATCTCCTCTATGTAACCATAATATGTGTCCTTTGACCCATTGTCATTTATTGCATCAAAGCGGACACCACTGTTTTGGCTGGTGCTCTTTTTATCTTGGGCGATCATGTAAAATGTATTTTCATTTATCTCGTACCCTTGGTAAGTTCATATAGTCGAAGATGGTGAGCTGTCCAACAAGTACAACTCATCACAAACAGTGTTGTTATTCATGATATGTGTTTGCAACCAACCGCCAAAAGTCTTCATGTGTTCATCTCTAATCAAGGAGTCATGTTTTCCCAGGTTGTTTGAGCGTACAATATCCTTGTGTTCCTTTATATACGGAGTTTTCAAGGTGGAATTATGCAGAACTGTGTAGTGTGCTTGAATGAAAGAATGTCCGTCTCTACATATTATTGATTTCCTTCCCAGTGTGCCTTTTCCACTCAGTCTCCCCTCATGCCGTGATTCAGGAACACCTGTCGACTTAATGACAGGAACAAAGTTAACACAAAACTCAATGAACTCCTCTGTTCCATAGCCCTTCGAGATGCTTCCTTCTGGCCTAGCACGGTTATGGACATATTTCTTCAAGACTCCCATGAACCTCTCAAAGGGGAACATATTGTGTAGAAATACAGGACCCAAAATAGTAATCTCGTCAACTAGGTGTACCAGTAGATGCGTCATAATATTGAAGAAGGATGGTGGGAACACTAGCTCAAAACTAACGAGACACTGGACCACATCATTTTGTAACCTCGGTAGAATTTCTGGATCGACTACCTTCTGAGAAATAGCATTGAGGAATGCACATAGCTTCACAATGGGCAGTCGAACATTTTCCGGTAGAATCCCCTCAATGCAACCGGAAGCAATTGTGTCATAAGCACGTGGCAGTCATGAGACTTTAGGTTCTGGAATTTTTTCTCTACCATATTTATTATTCCCTTTATATTTGACGAGAAGCTAGAGGGAACCTTCATACTTCTTAGGACTTCAAAAAAAATCTCCTTCTCTTCTTTGGTAAGATCATAGCTGGCAGCACTTAGACGTCCTTTATCTGTATTTACTGGATGCATGCCGTCTCGGTCTTTCATATCTTGCTGGTCCTGCCATGCTTCTGGCGTATCTTTTGTCTTTCCATACACGGCCATAAAGCCTAGCAGGTTCACGTAAAGATTCTTCGTCACGTGCATCACGTCGATTGCAGAGAGGACCTCTAGAACTTTCCAATAGGGTAGCTCCCAAAATATAGATTTCTTCTTCCACATGGGCACATGTCCGTCAGCGTCATTTGGAATAGATTGACCGCGAGGGCAAAGATTACTTCTATATCCTTGACATACCAAATATATCATCACCAGTACGGCAGATAAGCTTCTTCCGGTGATCTTCCTCACCATTGAAATGCTTGCCTTTCTTTCTTGCGGGATGCCTGGCCGAAATAAATCGACGATTCCCCAGGTACACATTCTTCTTACCTTTATCCAAATATATACTTTCAGTATCATCTAAACATTGCGTGCATGCATTGTATCCCTTGTTTGACTGTCCTGAAAGGTTACTAAGAGCAGGCCAATCATTGATGGTTATGAACAACAACGCTTGTAGGTCAAATGGTTCCTGTGTTGGAGATATGCCCTAGAGGCAATAATAAATGTAGTTATTATTATATCTTTGTGTTTATGATAAATGTTTACATTCATGCTATAATAGTATTAACAAGGAAACCATTAATACTTGTGTGATTTGTAAACTTAATTTGAAGTCCCTAGTATAGCCTCTATACTTCACTAGCTTGTTGGTTGATTGATGATTGTGGTTTCCCTATCATGAACATTGAGATGTTATCAACAACAAGATCATATCGTTAGGAGAATGATATGGTGGACATACTCCTATAGACAAGCGTAGCATAAAGATCAAGTCATTTCAATAGTTCAATTGCTATATGCTTTCTGATACATAGTAACCTAATTCCTTCGACCATGAGATCATGCATATCACCTTTATCGGATGGATGCTTTGATGACATCAAACACCACACCGTAACTGGGTGGCTATAAAGGTGGCATTAAGTGTTCGGAAAGTATTGGTTGAAACACATGGATCAAGAGTGGGATTTGTCCATCCACATGACGGATAGATATACTCTGGGCCCTCTCGGTGGAATGTCATCCAATTGGCTTGCAAGCATGTGACTTGGTCACAAGGGATCACATATCACGAACGAGCGAAAAGAGTACTTATCGATGCGAGGTTGAACTAGGTATGCAGAGATACCGACGATCATAACCTCGGATAAGTAACATATCGTGAGACAAAGGGAAATTGGTATCGTATGTAAGTGGTTCATTCGATCGCAAAGTAATCGTAGAAATATGTGGGAGCCATATGAATTTCCAGATTCCTCTAATGGTTATTGTTCGGAGAAGTGTCTCGAACATGTCCACATAATTCACGAACCGTAGGGAGACACACTTAAGGATTCGACGTTGTTTGAGTAGTTATGGTTTTATGAGAAAGAGACCGAATGTTGTTCGGAGTCTCGGATGGGATCCGGGATATCACGAGGTGATCCGGAATGTTCCGAGAATAAGATTCATATAAGGAAAGTCCCGTTTGAGTTCGGGAATGATTAGGTGTTTTCATCGGGAATGTTCTAGAAGGTTCAGTTGTCCGGCACTCCGGGGAGGGTACATGAGTGTGTCATTGAATGATTGCATCATGTACTAAGTGTTCTTGCTGTTCCAAAAACATGAAAGTCAAATTGCGGTTTGAAAGTCAAACGGCTAAAAGCGAAGCTGGAAGCAGAAGCTGTGGGAAACAAGCAAGAGGAGTTGGAACCAACTTGGAGGAGGAGTCCCACTCCTCCAAGCCGGCGCCCAGCCCAAGGCCGACTTGGGGAGGGACTCCCCTCCCCTGGCCGCACCTCCCCACCTATAAAAGGAGGGGCAGGGCTCCCTCCTAGAACACACAAGTTCCTATCTTCTACCTCCGGTTTAGAGCCGTTTTGGTTTAGAGCTTCTAATTGCTTTAGCCAGCGGTTTAGAGCCTTCTAATTGGTTTAGAGCCTTCTAATTGGTGTGTCTAATTACTAGACCACTAATAGCCTCTCTCATAAGCTCCACCATACTCGCACCGGCTTAAGGCGAAGCCCTGCAGGATTTCCCCTCTACTTCCGGTACCACGGTTGTCTTCTTAGGAATCGCGAGGAGAGTGCTACAACCTCCGCTGCTGGAACAAGGAGAGGAAGGTCTTCATCGAGTACCGTCGTGTGACCGATTGCGGGGCGCTGCGAACGTGGCCGGAAGGATCGTCTACGATCTTGAGATCGGAAAAATCGACTACATCACCCACGAGAATCCGCTCTCGTTAAACGCTTTGGAATCTTCGAGGGTAAGTTATTCCATCGACTCGTTGCTACAATCTAGTAGATAGATCTTGGCTTGTTTGTTTGTATGCGATAGAAAATTTTGTTTTCCATGCTACGAATCCCTACAAAGGGTATCGAGCCGTGTCTATATGTAGATCTGTTGCAGTAGAACACAATGGTCATTGTGGGCGTTGATACTTTTATTGTAGATTGCCTTTTGTGTACTTTGCATCTTGCGGTATGTTGGGATGAAGCGGCCCGGGCTAACCTTACATGACATCGTTCATGAGACTTGCTCCACGCTTGACATGCAACTTGTATTGCATAAGTGGCTTTGCGGGTGCCTGTTTCTCCTAGCATAGTTAAGATCCAATTTACAACGGGTAATCAACAATGCTAGTATCAATGTTGTGGTTCTTGTTCGTAAGTTAGAGCGACACTTATTGAAAGCCCCAAACCACGTAAAATATGCAAAGAAAGTAGAAGCGTCTAACTTTGTTTTGCGGGGGTGTCAAATGATGTGATATGGCCATGATTGTGATTATATTTGATGTATGCAATGATCCTTATTGTAAGTTGGCAACCGGCAGGAGCCATATGGTTGTCTTTAATTTATGTTAAGACCCGCGTGTCTATTCAAAGTAGTTGTAATAGTTGAAGCCGGTGGACGACAACCATGGTGAAGCGTCATTGACCCTGATGCAATGCCGGTGATGATGGAGATCATGTTCGTGTTTGAAGATGGAGATCGGAAGCACAAAGAAGAAAGGCCATATCATATCACATATTATGAATTGCATGTGATGTTAATCCTTAATGCATCTTGTATTTCTTAGTAGACGACGGTAGCATTATAAGATGATCCCTCATGCACATGAATTTCAAATCATAAAGTGTTCGCCCTTAGCTAGCACCGTTGCTAAAGCTTGTTGTTTCGAAGCACCACGTGATGATCGGGTGTGTTAGATTCCGCAAGTGTATACAACGTAAGCAAGCCAGATTTGCTTATGCGGTGGCTAAGGTTTGATCTTGACGAGCCTAGCATGTACAGACATGGTCTCAGGAACACGGATTACCGAAAGGTAAAGCATGAATCATATAGTAGATATGATGAACATGATGATTGTTCGCCATTGAAACTATATCAACTCTCGTGATGATCGGTGTTGATGTAGTGGATTTGGTTCGTGTGATCACTAAAACAATGTGAGGGATGTTGTTTTGGTGGGAGTTCACCTAGTTTAATTTCATTAATTAATTTGAACTCAATTTGTCATAAACTTAGTCTAAACTATTGCAAATATGTTGTAGATCAATGGCAGCCCTACCATCAATTTTAATGCGTTCCTAGAGAAAGAAAAGTTGAAAACAATGGAAGCAACTTCGGATTGGTTCCAATTTGAGGATTGTCCTCACGGTGGTAATTTGACCTATGTCTGGATGCACCTGGGTGACCACTGCGGTGATGCTCCGATGAAGTAAAGAATGTTTACCTCGCTCGGAAGAATCGATTACTCCATAGTTCGAGTGTGCTATCTTGTATGGTTTAGAATCGGAGCTTTAAAAGGTTTGAAGAGTCGTACCCATATGATATTGTCGAGGATCTCAAATTAATTTTTGAGACTCATGCGGCAATTGAAAGTTATGAAGCTTCTGAAAAGTTCTTTAACTGCAAGATGGAAGAAGGCAGCTCCGTCAGTGAGCATGTGCTTAAGATGTCTGGGCACGCAAACAAACTTCAAAGCTTGGGTATAGTGATTCCTAATGCTTTGGGGGTTTACCGCGTCCTCCAGTCATTGCCACCAAGTTACAGGAACTTTGTGATGAACTACAACATGCAGAACATGAACAAAGAGTTGCCAGAACTATTTGCTATGTTAAAATCTGCAGAAGTGGAGATCAAGAAAGAGCACCAAGTGTTGATGGTCAATAAGACCACCAAATTCAAGAAGGGCAAGTCTAAGCAAAAGGGACACTTCAAGAAGGGTGGTAAGAAAGTTACCACGCCGACGAAGAAAACCAAGGCTGGACCAAAGCCCTAAACCGAGTGCTTTTCTTGCAAGGAGTAGGTCCTTTGGGCGGAATTGCCCAAAGTACTTGGCGGATTTGAAGAACGGCAACATCAAGAAGAAAGGTATATCGATATACATGTTATTGATGTGTATCTCACTAGTATTAAATAGTAGTGCACGGGTATTTGATCTTGGTTCGGTTGCTCATATTTGTAACTCGAAGCAGTCTTTGCGAATAAACGGAAGCTAGCGAAGAACGAGGTGACGATGTGCGTGGGAAACGGATCAAAGGTTGATGTGATCGCGGTCGGCACGCTACCTCTTCATCTACCATCGGGATTAGTTTTATACTTAAATAATTGTTATTTGGTGCATGCGTTGAACATGAACATTATATCGGGATCTTGTTTATTGCGAGACGGTTACTTGTTTAAATCTGAGAATAATGGTTGTTCTATTTATATGAGTAATATGTTTTATGCACATGCACCTTTGATAGATGGTCTATTCTTATTGAATCTCGATAGTGGAAATACACATATCAACAACATTGAGGCTAAACGTTTGAAATCAAGCGATAATTCGACCTATATGTGGCACTGTCGTCTTGGTCACATCGGAGTGAAACGTATGAAGAAACTCCATTCCGATGGACTTCTTGAATCACTTGATTTTGAATCACTTGAAAGATGCGAAGCATGTCTGATGGGTAAAATGACTAAGACTCCATTTTCTGGTATGATGGAGCGAGCTACGGACTTATTGGAAATCATACATACCGATGTGTGTGGTCCAATGAGTGTAGCACCTCGTGCTGGTTATCGTTATGTTCTTACCTTCACGGATGACTTGAGTAGATATGGGTATATCTATTTCATGAAACATAAGTCCGAAACTTTCGAGAAGTTTAAGGAGTTTCAAAGTGAGGTAGAGAATCAACGTAACAAGAAGATTAAGTTTCTACGTTCTGATCGTGGAGGTGAATATCTAAGTTACGAGTTTGGCGAGCATTTGAAGAAATGCGGAATACTTTCACAATTGACACCGCCGGGAACACCACAGCGTAATGGTGTGTCCGAACGTCGTAATCGAACTCTCTTAGATATGGTTCGTTCTATGATGTCACTTACAGATTTACCGCTATCATTTTGGGGTTATGCATTAGAAACAGCCGCATTCACTTTAAATAGGGCACCGTCTAAATCCGTTGAAACGACACCGTATGAATTATGGTTTGGGAAGAAACCTAAATTGTCGTTCCTTAAAGTTTGGGGATGCGAAGCCTATGTAAAGAAGTTACAGACGGACAAGCTTGAACCCAAAGCGGAAAAATGCGTCTTCATAGGATACCCGAAGGAAACTATATGGGTATACCTTCTATCATAGATCCGAAGGCAAAATCTTTGTTGCCAAGAATGGATCCTTTCTAGAGAAGGAATTTCTCTCGAAAGAAGTGACTGGAAGGAAAGTAGAACTCGACGAGGTTGTCGAACCTTCTCTCGAAATTGCGAGTAGCGCGACCGGAAGAAGTTCTGGTGCTGCACCAATAAGAGAGGAAGCTAATGATGATGATCATGAAACTTGGTTGAAGTTACTCTGAGCCTCGGAGGTCAACGAGAACTCGTACCACTCCAGTTGGTATGATT
Source organism: Avena longiglumis (assembly GCA_030063025.1). NCBI lineage: Eukaryota > Viridiplantae > Streptophyta > Magnoliopsida > Poales > Poaceae > Avena > Avena longiglumis. Next base: position 22,506,690 of record CP125973.1, read on the forward strand.
CCGTTATGAATGTCATGGTAGTGGACAACACCGATGACCCGAGACATATGAGGAAGCGATGATGAGCCCAGATTCCAATAAATGGCAAGAAGCCATGAAATCCGAGATTGGATCCATGTACGAAAACCAAGTATGGACTTTGGTGGACTTACGGATGGCGGAAGGGTCGAGAACAAATGGATTTTCAAGAAAAGCAGATCTTGATGGTAATATTGTTATCTATAAAGCTCGACTTGTCGCAAAAGGGTTTCGACAAATTCAAGGAGTTGACTACGATGAGACTTTCTCACCGTAGCGAAGCTAAAGTCTGAGGATTATGTTAGCAATCGCTGCATATTATGATTATGAGATATGGCAGATGGATGTCAAAACAGCATTCCTCAATGGAGACATTGATGAAGAGTTGTATATGATGCAACCCAAAGGTTTTGTCGATCCTAAAGATGCTAACAAGGTATGCAAGCTTCAACGGTCCATCTATGGATTGAAGCAAGCATCCCGAAGTTGGAATCAACGTTTTGATAAGGTAATCAAAAGTTTTGGTTTTATACAAACTTATGGAGAAGCTTGTATTTACAATAAAGTGAGTGGGAGCTCTGTAGCATTCTTAATACTGTATGTGGATGACATATTGTTGATTGGGAATGATGTAGACCTTCTTAATAGTGTCAAGGAATATTTGAATAATAGTTTTTCAATGAAGGATCTTGGAGAAGCAGCTTACATATTAGGCATAAAGATTTATAGAGATAGATCGAAACACCAAATATCATTGTCACAGAGTACATATTTGGACAAAGTTCTAAAGAAGTTTGGAATGGAAGAAAGCAAGAAAGGGTTCTTGCCCATGTTGCTATATCGACCTTGAGTAAAACTCAAAGTCCAACATCGGCGTAAGATAGAAAGGATGAGTAAGACTCCTATGCCTCAGCCATAGGATCTCTAATGTATGCCATGCTATGTACTAGACCGACATTGCATATCTTTGTTAGTTTAACTAGCAGATATCAAAGTGATCCAGTGGATCATTGGACAGTGATCAAAAACATCCTTAAGTACTTGAGAAGAACTAAGGATATGGTTCTTTCTTATGGAGGTGATGAACAACTCGTTGTTAATGGTTACACCGATGCTAGTTGGAACACCGATCCGTATGATTCTAAATCACAATCCGGATACGTATTTATTTTGAATGGTGCAGATTAGTGGAGGAGTGCAAAGCAAAGCGTTGTGGCGAGATCTTCAAGCGAATCGGAATACATGGCTTCGGAGGCTTCACAAGAAGCGATATGGATGAAAGAGTTCATTACAGCTGGGTGTTGTTCCTAGTCTGCGGGACCCAATGTCTATCTCTTTGTGATAACATGGGCGCCATAGCCAATGCGCAAGAACCAAGGTCACACAAGAAGTGAAGCATATCAAGCTACGTTTTCACGCTATTCGAGAACATATCCGGGATGGGGATATAAAGATTTGCAAAGTACACACAGATCTGAATGTGGCGGATCCGTTGACTAAACCTCTCCAGGGAAAAACATGACCAACACCAAACTGCCATGGGTGTTCGTATATTACCATGTAATCTAGATTAGATGACTCTAGTGCAAGTGGGAGACTGTTGGAGATATGCCCTAGAGGCAATAATAAATGTAGTTATTATTATATCTTTGTGTTTATGATAAATGTTTACATTCATGCTATAATAGTATTAACAAGGAAACCATTAATACTTGTGTGATTTGTAAACTTAATTTGAAGTCCCTAGTATAGCCTCTATACTTCACTAGCTTGTTGGTTGATTGATGATTGTGGTTTCCTATCATGAACATTGAGATGTTATCAACAACAAGATCATATCGTTAGGAGAATGATATGGTGGACATACTCCTATAGACAAGCGTAGCATAAAGATCAAGTCATTTCAATAGTTCAATTGCTATATGCTTTCTGATACATAGCAACCTAATTCCTTGACCATGAGATCATGCATATCACCTTTATCGGATGGATGCTTTGATGACATCAAACACCACACCGTGAATCGGGTGGCTATAAAGGTAGCATTAAGTGTTCGGAAAGTATTGGTTGAAACACATGGATCAAGAGTGGGATTTGTCCATCCACATGACGGATAGATATACTCTGGGCCCTCTCGGTGGAATGTCATCCAATTGGCTTGCAAGCATGTGACTTGGTCACAAGGGATCACATATCAGGAACGAGAAAAGAGTACTTATCGATGAACGAGGTTGAACTAGGTATGCAGAGATACCGACGATCATAACCTCGGATAAGTAACATATCGTGAGACAAAGGGAAATTGGTACCGTATGTAAGTGGTTCATTCGATCGCAAAGTAATCGTAGAAATATGTGGGAGCCATATGAATTTCCAGATTCCTCTATTGGTTATTGTTCGGAGAAGTGTCTCGAACATGTCCGCATAATTCACGAACCGTAGGGAGACACACTTAAGGATTCGACGTTGTTTGAGTAGTTATGGTTTTATGAGAAAGAGACCGAATGTTGTTCGGAGTCTCGGATGGGATCCGGGATATCACGAGGTGATCCGGAATGGTCCGGAGAATAAGATTCATATAAGGAAAGTCCCGTTTGGAGTTAGGAATGATTAGGTGTTTTCATCGGGAATGTTCTAGAAGGTTCGGATTGTCCGGCACTCGGGGAGGGTACATGAGTGTGTCATTGAATGATTGCATCATGTACTAAGTGTTCTTGCTGTTCCAAAACATGAAAGTCAAATTGCCGTTTGAAAGTCAAACGGCTAAAACAGAAAGCGTGGGAAGAAAGCGTGGGAAACAAGCAAGAGGAGTTGGAACCAACTTGGAGGAGGAGTCCCTCCTCCAAGCGCCCAGCCAAGGCCGACTTGGGAGGACTCCTCCCTGGCGCCTCCCCACCTATAAAAGGAGGGGCGGGGCTCCCTCCTAGAACACACAAGTTCCTATCTTCTACCTCCGGTTTAGAGCCGTTTTGGTTTAGAGCTTCTAATTGCTTTAGCCCGCGGTTTAGAGCCTTCTCATTGGTTTAGAGCATTCTAATTGGTGTGTCTAATTACTAGACCACTAATAGCCTCTCTCATAAGCTCCACCATACTCCACTTAGGCTTAAGCCTGCAGATTTCCTCTACTTCCGGTACCACGCCGTTGTCTTCGGAATCGCGAGAGAGTGCTACAACCTCCGCTGCTTTGGAACAAGGGAGAGGAAGGTCTTTCGTCAGTACCGTCGTGTGACCGATCGGGAGCGCTGCCGGAACGTGGCGCCGGAAGGATCGTCTACACGATCTTGAGATCGGAAAGAGTACGACTACATCACCCACGAGAATCCGCTCTCGTTAAACGCTTTGGAATCTTCGAGGGTAAGTTATTCCATCGACTCGTTGCTACAATCTAGTAGATAGATCTTGGCTTGTTTGTTTGTATGTGATAGAAAATTTTTGTTTTCCATGCTACGAACCCCTACATCCTGTTTGTGCTCATCCCACATACGAACACCTTCGTCGCGCCACAACTGTAGTAGTTCTTCAACTAATGGCCTTAGATAGACATCAATGTCATTGTCGGGTTGCTTCGGGCCTCGGATGAGCACTGGCATCATAATGAACTTCCGCTTCATGCATAACCAAGGAGGCAGGTTATATATACATAGAGTTACATGCCAGGTGCTATGACTGCAGCTCTGCTCTCCAAAAGGATTCATGCCATCTGTACTTAGACCAAACCTTAAGTTCCTTGCATCATCTGCAAAGCTCGGGTACCCTCTATCGATTTTTCTCCATTGCGACCCATCAGCGGGGTGTCTCAACATTGAGTCTTTCCTGCACTCTACTTTGTGCCATCGCAACAACTTGGCATGCTCTTTGTTTCTAAACAAACGTTTCAACCGTGGTATTATAGGAGCATACCACATAACCTTTGTAGGAACCCTCTTCCTAGGGCGCTGCTCGCCCTCAACATCACCAGGGTTATCTCGTCTGATCTTATAACGCAATGCGCCGCATACCGGGCATACATCCAAATTCTTGTACTCCTCACCGCGATATAATATGCAGTCATTAATGCATGCATGTATCTTCTGCACCTCTAGTCCTAGCGGGCAGACGACCTTCTTTGCCTCGTATGTACTGACAAGCAATTCATTATCCTTTGGAAGCTTCTTCTTCCAAATTTTCAGTAGCTTCTCAAATCCCTTGTCAGATAAACCATTCTCTTCTTTCCATTGCAGTAATTCCAATGTGGTACTGATCTTTGTGTTGCCATCTTCGCAATTTGGTTATAACAATTTTTGTGATCCTCTAACATGCGCTGCAACTTCTTCTCGTTTTCATTTTCGCATTCGCTCTGTGCATCAAGAATGGCCTGACGAAGATCATCAGCAGTCTCATATAATGCCCGTTCTTCACCTTCTTCTTGTTCATTGTCTTCTAGTGCAGTGCCACCGTATTCAGGAAACATTGGATAATTATCATCGTTCTCTTCTTCTTCTTTGCTATCTTCCATCATAACCCTGCTTTCTCCATGCTTTGTCCAACAAATATAGCTGGACATGAAACCTGATTGAATCAGGTGGATGTGAATGGTTTTGGATGAAGAGTAATCCTTCTCATTTTGACAGACACGACACGAACAACACATAAAACCACCGCTTTTTTGCCTCAGCCAACTCGAGGAAAGAATGCACGCCTTTAATGAATGTGTCAGACATTCAGGGAGCATCATACATCCATTCTCGGCTCATCTGTAGTATAATTAAAATTTTCTATCATATAAAAATTTTGGATCATTTTTACTACAATTACTTTTACATGCACTAATTTCTGAATTAAGATTTTCTATCATATTAAAATTTTACATGCACTAATTTTTGAATTGGACAAAACTGTTAACATAAAAATGTTGACTATTTAATTATTGCTCTAGCAGTGAAAACCTTATTCAATTCTGAGATCCGAAACTCTTCAAATGCACATCTCAACTTTCAGTAGCTTTTTGTATAATCAAACTATGCTTAAAACAACACATCTAAAATTCCCTCTACACTTCTAAGCATGAAATTCCTCATTCTAGTTCTAGAGCATTGAGCTAAACTATAACAATAAGAGGTGAATGATTGAAGTTCCTAACCATTTTAGAAGCTTCGATTGATAGATGATGCCACCAAATCTTGGATTGAAAGTTGCCACCAAATCTTGGATTGAAAGTTGCCAGCAAAATGAGGATGACTTGAGCTGTTACTTGGAGGAAATGGCCATGCTTTTGGGCTGGGTCGAACAGGCATATATACTGGTAATAAGTTGTCCCTGGTGGTAAAATGAACCCAGACTAGAGGATGACCTCTAGTCCCGGCTTGTAACAAGAACCCAGACTAAATATAGCCATGGGTCCCACATGAGCTCTAGTCCCGGCATGTGTTATCAGCCGGGACTAGAGATTGCCCATGGATCGGGACTAGTGATATGGGGCCATGTATGCGGTGACCCAGCATACCACTTCATGATGTAGTATACTATAGTCGTTGACATAACACCAATGAAATACCGTTCACTAGTATTACATCCCTCAGAATGGCACAACAGAAACACAGCGGGTCCAATACATGGCCAGAGGTTACAACTCACTCTTTACACAAGATCCAGAGAACACTCTAGGTTAAAGAGAGAGAAAGAACTTCTTTCGAAGAAGAATCAAAGATAAATAACACAAAACTATTATACTGTTAAAACTAGTATTTAACTAAGGGATTGGTGTTGCTGCTATTGCAATACACTACAGAATTAGGTTCTTTGTCTAGAAATTATATTCCTATCTAATCAATAACTTCGTCCTCACTTGAGTTGATGTATATGCTGACTTCCTTGACTTCATTGAAGAGCTTTAGCTTTGGATGATGAGTCATGGAGCATAACTTCGTGTAGACATCGTCTCATTGACTTCAGAATCTAGCAAGGGTTAAGAAGATACTTTGAGTACGAGCGTACTCAGCAAATTCACTAGACAAGGAGTGTTTGATGCACTATAACTACAGCCATAGACCGTAGGTCGTAGGCAATGCAAGTTTTCATAATCATTTCTTCAAAGGTTGCTTTTCTTCTGAAAAAGCTATGTCCGTCAGCCTTCACGAGTTTACCAGAACTTTCATGGAGTTCCTTTCCCGCCGCGTTCGCAGCTCCTTCCCGGAACAGGGAGTAACAAGTTACAGTTCTTACACTCTGCAGAGGTGCGTCACTTTACCCATGAGAGATCAACTCTTTGTTGCACAACCGGGCAGCTTATTCCCGTCCACAATTCCATGATGTGGGGCCCAGAAGATGATCCAAGCCAATCACTGCCCCCTTCGCGACCTCGCATTCCTCCTTTGTGTACACCATGCCCACATATTGGATTACGGGAATGGTTTGTACAAACCGTTAGATGCCAGAACTATCGTGGGACGATGAGGGTTCCCACCCATATGCTGCACATCCTCTACAAATTACCAATTAATACGCATGCTTCGAGGATAACATCCACGACCTGCACATCCGGCTTCATGCAAGAGGAAGAAGATACAGCTGACTTCTCCGTCCCATTCCAAATCTCATGGTCAACGCGTAATATACGGCGCAAGAATCACTGGTGACATTGGTTGTTAAGTCCTAGGTGATATAGTTCTGAACAGTGGTATTCCAACTGTCAGATTTAATAGATTAGTTGATCACCCTGGATCAGTAACCAATAGTTCACATTATTATCAAAAATAGTGTTTTTAGACCTTTTTCAAATGCAGGTGATAATAACACTAGATTTGTAAAATACTTTACAGAAAATAAACAAAGGACATGAGCAAGTGTGAACTTGCCTCTTGTGATTGCAAGATTATGCACTCACGGTCTTCGAGTCAGTATAAGATCCAAAATCTGAAATCAGCATCATTGGTGCGGTAAGGACTAATGTTTAAAGAAGCAATATGCTTTTATGCATAAGTACTGTGATGCACGTTCTAAACGCAATCCCAGGGATAACGTTGTCCTAGGGTTTGGATTCCGGAAATGGTTATTTTGGAATGTGTGGTCCTTTTAGATAGTTTCACATTTGGGCCTCTATTAGAGCTTATAAGCGGTTGTGAGGAACACATATGTAACATTAAAATATATACTTATGAAATACTAGTCAAGATTGCTTATACGAGAGTTCTTGTTTGAAGTGGCAAAAAGAATAACCTTCAAAGAAAAGGTTTCTCTTCTAAGGTCTAAACAAGCTTTATGGTTAGTTAGTGGTGGTTGATGTTATTTGTGTGCTTAAATGGTTTGGCTTGAGTTGCTTTTTAATTTAACTACTTCAGACCAAAGTTAACTATAAAACATATAGTAATGTTTATCGTATTATATTTAGATTCTTGGAGACTAAAGTTAACTTTAAAATATAGATGGTTTTGAAAGTATAATACTTATACCATTTGTATCTTGTGTATCTGAAATGTTTCCTTTAAGTTATTTTAGAATGGTTATTCTTTTACTTGGGTTAATGGTTTCTTAGTTCTATAATGGAGTAGTATCATTTATCTTTTTTAAAGGAGTGGTTGTGATTTATAAACCGAAATATAATATTACTTCACTACTAATGGACTTATTATAATGTTGGGGTAGTTTTTGTAATCTGGTGGGTAAACTAGATAGAAATGATCTAATTTATTCACAAGTTGTTCTTTAGGTTTTTTTTATTAGGAATAGGAATCCTTTGAGAATATAATCTTCCCTCAAGGTTGAGGATAATTTAAATAAAAGGGTGTTTATAATGTTTTAAATTATTATGGCCTTATATTATTAATTTTTAAGGCTAATACTATTTATTAGACTTATTTGACTCATTTTAGAAATAATAATCAATTTTATTTACCATCATATGAATTATTAATAAAGTAATTAAGTTTAAATTTAAGTTATTAAATTATTTGAATTTTTTATTTAATTCAAAAGTGGAATATTAGATTTTTACCATGTAGATATTATTTTTGTGATCATTTTGGTATGTTACTTTTATTTTTGTGATTTATAAATAATAAGATATGATTTTTACAATTCTTATTACTTTATAATCACTTAATAAATAATAAGTATTTACTTAAGTGAAATAATAATACATGATTATAGTTTTAAATTATATTTATTGTTTTTCTAAGATATTTGGTATTTTATTTATATTTTTAATATTTACCATTATTAAAATATGAATTATCAAAGCTTTATTACTTATAAAACCTTTATTAAATAATATTTATTTAAATAATCCTCATAATAATGTTTGATAATAAGTTTAAGTTGTAGATTTTCTTTTTCTATAAATTTTCATATATTATACATATTTTCTGAATTATAAATCAAAAGTTATTAATTAAACAAGATTTAATTATTTATTTGATTTCTAGAATATTATTAATTGAATTATAACATTTTATTTATTTCTTAACAGAAAATAGTTTTTACACCGTACCAAGAGTTAGCCCCAGTCAGTGACTAGTGGGCCATTGTCCACCTCATCTCTCAGGTGAAACAAATGCATGTGTTACCGACCCAGTCTTTACCCCAGTCAATGACATATGGGCCCTAGGGCATGTCATCAGCCACACGAGCAAAGACTGGTCAAACGAGCTGACGTGGTTCGATCATGAGGTGAGCATGACGTAGCGATGGCGTCAGCACCACCGCCGCCGCTGGTTGGTCATGGCGATGATCTCTCGCTACTAGCAAACGAAATGGATCTAGTTCGAATCAGTGCAACGTGCTGAGTCCTAAAGTGGCGGCGCTGCTCGGAAATGGTCATCGGAGCCTTAGCTCTGACGAGCTCCGACAGTGGCCGGCGGTGGCATACGGTGAGACGGCGATTTACAACGAGATCAGGCGATTCAAGGATGCTGGAAGGTTCAGGAACTCACCCTGATGATGATAGAGTGGTTGGCGAGGACAGGCGTGGTCGGAGGCGAGCTCCCTGACAAGATCTCCGATGAACTGCCGTGAAGAAGAACGGCCAAATTCGTCCCCTCCAGTGCTCCCCTTGATGCAGGACTTCTCTTAGAGGATCTACGGAGGACGGCGCTTCTCCATGGCTACTTGGAATGGTGTGGGGAGATGTGGTTCGACAGCGAGGGGTGGCTCCGGTGAGCTAGGGTTTCGGGTGAGGAAGAGAAGTGAGTCTGGAGAGCGAGATTGAGGATGAGGACGAGCAGGGTTGCCGCGGTGGCCTTCTTATCCTCTCCTGGCATCGGCGTCGTTGATCTTGGCGCAACGACGATGATGACGGCATCGGGTGTCGGCGACCTCCGCCAGCGAGCTATCTGTGTGCGTGACGATGAAGACGATGGCTGTTTTGCGGATAACCCCCTGTCGCTTCTTTCTTCTCAACCCGTAGTCCTTATCTGGCCCCAATTGTCAGTCATAGAAGAAAAAGAACTGGGTTGGTTACTGGGCTGTTGTGGGCTGCACAGGGGCGTTAGATAAGTATAGGGTTGTTGGGCCACGACCAGGTGTTGTTTTTTATTTGTTTTACCTTTTCCTATTTTCTATTTTCCTTTTCAGATTTGAGTTTGATTTATATTTTGAACTCTTTTTGGTAGGATTTACTTGCTGGATAATGGCAATAATACTAAAATATACTTAGTCTCATTTGTGAACTTTTATTATATAATATTTTATATTTCTTTTATTTTCTCAATATGAACTTCTTTTTAATAATTTGAAGAAACTTTTCTTATTATTTTTGTCTCCTCTTTTAATTATGGATTTCTTGAATGATTTATTCTTATTTGTTTGTGAACTTAACTTCTAATTGGATCATAGTTTGAATAGAAACTTTTATATGTATAATGATCCTATACCATTATTTGACGCAGTACATATAAAAGACATTGATATGGTTATTACTACTCCCATTAATTTAGAAAATGCAATGTGCATATTATATTGTGATAAACAAGAAGTTTAAGGTTTTTGGATTATGATTATTTACCCTAGGGTTTAGGGTTTTTAATATACTTAGACTCCTTTATGGATGTGGTTAAAGATTCAATAATTAAGCATTTTCTGTTTGGAATATTTTATGGCATCACCTTTAGTACTAGAAAGTTATATCATGAATGTTTTATAGAAAGGAATTGATAAAGATACTCCTAAGCACATATAATTATGATAATTGGAATAAACTGAGATGTCCTTATGTGATTTGTTATAGGAAAGTATTCCTATAAAGTGATATATATATATATAATGAGGAATTCTTAATATGCAATGCATATTATACTTGGTTTCAAGATTTAGAGTTGATTTCTTACCAAGAATTACTATCCTCCATAATTCATAATTCTAGACTTCTTATTAAAGAATTCCTTTCCTAGATATACTATCCTTTTCTGTCTATCATCATGGTTAACATGATGAATTTTACTTCACATGAATAATCTTCTTCACCTAGTATACTTCTAAACTTATTGATAAATCCATTGAGTTGATACCAGAGTATTCATCACTTCCTCATATCATGGCTTGGTTGTATTTACTACTCTACTGTTGATAGCTTTCCATCCAAAAAATAGTTCCTTCAAACTCTACTCATAATCTTCCTAATCATTCATTACTAATGTATCTTTATTAGTTGTATGCTTCCAACTACTTTTCTCTAAAGTTGTCAATCCTTTAATATGAATAACACCACTTCTATAACTCTATGCTATACTATTTTTAATTGAATAATGTCATCTTAGATTCACTTTAATCCAATAACTCACACTCCAACACCAAATCATATTTATGTGGCTTGCAATGACTACTCTAGGATAACTTATCTATACTAAGGTTCCAATCATGTTCTACCCACCAGTATGACTGATGCTGAATATAAGCACTCAATATTGGTGGCTAAAGCATTACCATTATAATCCTTAAATCATTTATTGCTTAAGTTCTTAGTTGACTAAGCAAGGCTTTATCAATCCTACTTTTCATTGTGTTGAAATTATTTTCTTAGTATCTCATATTGGATTAAGGTTATTTATGGACTATGCCCTCTTTAAAAGATTTAAGTAGTTATTAGGATAAGATCAAGAACTAGTAGATCAAGGATTGATAGTTAAAGAATTTGCGAATCAATGGGGAATTACCCAACATTGATGAACAACAGATATTAGGATAATTTCCATAAAGATTACTATAGAAAGAAAGATATATCTAGTGGATGATCTTGACTTAATCTCTTTCCAACTCCAACTCATTAAAAGATTTTTTAAGGTTAGGTGTTATTATGATACTCAGGATGTATGCAGATGAGATTAAGATATAGTGGTTACATTCTTATTATCTGTGTTATATCCTTAACTTGGTACTTATGAGTGATTATAATGAATACTATAATATGATCAGCTAATGATCAAATATAATTCACATTGTATTAAGGTTTAACTTATAGTACATTTGATCTACCCTTATATCAAATCTCCCTTACCCAAAATAAGGTTTTAGCAAAGGTCATATTGAAACTTATCGCAGTCAACTTGATGATCTACTTCAATTCCATCAAGTTAAGAGAAGCTTTAATCACTTTGACAAGTGTTGTTCAAAAGCGCGAAAATTATTCGGATTTTCTATGCATGAATGCAATGCACACATCTGGGTTCAGCTTATTTCTAGGCTCTAATGCTGGGATGTTACAATGTACCCGTTGCAGAATTCACAGACCGGGACTAGTGCTAACACTAGTCCTGGTTTCAAAGGAGGCCGGGACTAGAGGCTGGAGCTGCAAAAAACGAAAGGTCGTTTTTCTACTAGTGGTAGTTGGCCTTCTTTTCGGCGTAGTTGGCCTTGAGGAGGGCCACCTTTTCCCCTTGGGTCTCGATCAGCTGCTTCCACCGCTTGTCGGTCTTCTCGGCCCTCTTCTCGGCGTGTGCCCTCGTGTCGGCGATGCATTTCTCGATCGAAGACTGGAGACGCTTGGTGGAAGGTCCGGCGGCTTTGAGCATCTTCGCCTTCTTCTGGCCGATCTCTGGCCTTCCTTCGCCGACAGCAGCGGGAGGGGCCTCCGGGTTGTAGACGTCGTCCTTGGTCTTGGAGAGGCTCAGGCGAGTGTCCCTCCATTTTTTGCAGCTCTCGATCTCCTGGAACACATGGTGGAACTTGAACTCCGTCTTCATTTCCTCTCGAAACAAAGCGAGTGCACGACGAAGCTACAAAATGGAAGTGTGTCAAGTGTGCAAAAATGGAAGCGAGTGCACGACGAAGCTAGTGTTCGTGAATACCTTGTTGTCCATGTTTTCCGCACTTGCTTGTGTGCGTTCCACCTCTTCCACATAGATGTGCCACTTGTTGCATGCAGTCTGAATGATCGTCCAATGGTTGGTAATAGCCTTCTCCCCTCGCTCCATGTGAATTTTGCTATCCTTTGGGTCGCAAATGCTATGCTCGTCGAACGCTAGCTTCACCGCCGCCTGCTCTTGTTCTTGCCAGAGCTTCGCCCTATCCTTTCTGCCCTTCCGGTCGTCCGACGCGATCTTCCTAGCGTGCTCCTTCTTCTCCCACTCGGCGGAGGACATGCCCTCCGGCTTCTTCGGCGGCGCTCTCGGCTTTCTCGCCTTCTTCTCCGCCGTAGCCTCACCGGGGATCGATCTGGGTTGGACGAAACCCTTCGGCGACATGGTGGGCGGGAGCTCGGCAGAGTGGCGGGAGTGGGGGGAATGGGGAAGGAAGGCGGGAGGGGAGAAAGAAAAGGACGGGATCTCGGCGAAGTGGCGGGAGTTCAGCCTTCTCTCGCCGACAGAGCTGACCCACGCCCGTTTTCGCCGTGTCCGGCGTTCCCAGGGCGTTCTCGGGATCCTGGGTACGGCCTGGGAAGCCCAGACCAAAGTTCGCCCAAATCCGAACGAAAACAAGTTTCTGGGAACGTGACTGGGCTGTTTTTTGGTGTTCGGACCGAAATTCGACGTCCGGACCGGCGTCCTGGATAGCCGAGTGTAGTAGTACTTCAGTTGGGTGCCTGAGGCTAGTCATAGTGGGAGTAACTTGAGTAGTAACATAGTCCTACATGTATTGTCAGCTAAGCATTTAGATGACATGGCAAACAATTAAATGATGAAAGAGAGGCTTGGGGTACTCCCTCTATCCCAGTTTATAAGACTTACGCGTATACCTAGGTCGTCCGCATGAGCTATATAATATAAATTATATCATTAGAAAATATAACATTTGAAGTTTCTAATGATATAGTTTTTATCTTATGTACCTCATGCTAAGTTGATTAATTTGTCAACCTAGAAATACACGTAAGTCTTATAAACCGAGACGGAGGGAGTAACTAGCTATGTTACCATAACATCACACATTTCAAGACAAAATAAGTCTATATTATAATAAATAAGCGTTTGCATGACACCACACATATATTATCTTGCACTATGAAAATAGTAACTTAGGCTAGTAACATAACTCTAAGTTACTCCCCACTATGACCATCCTAATACCTACTACTCCTGTACTAAATATGGATGCAATACACACAAGTTCGGGCACGCGACCGTTGGGAGTTGAGACGTGCATGCATGCGGCCATATAGATAGATTGTGACGACCCTGGCGATCGAGGATGCATGGCCCAACAGCACGTAGGGGCACACACAGGATGACACGATCGATCGAGTCGCGGGGCAGCCGTCCGTCCTGCTCCTGAGCTGGGATCGTCGGAGATGATGTTGCACACGTACGCACCCAACCCCATCCAAGTGGGCTCCAATCCAAAGGCATGCATGCATCCATGAGATGGGGAGGCACAGGAGGAGTGGTGCGGAAACCGACCGACCGACCGACCGAGCGGGGACCCCGTAACGTACGCGCGCCAGAAGATCAGCCTCGGTCGGCACGCGCGCAGGGGCATCTCTCCGCGACACGCGCGCGGCTACCAGCAGAGCGCTGAGCCTCCGTTCCAGTTCGCACAAGACGATCGATCGACCAAGGAGCCAGCCGTCCTGGTCCTTTGACCGCAGCAGGTGACGGCGGCTGCAGAGCTTCCCTGTCGGCCACCGAAAGGAGGCTAGCTAGGACTAGGAGACGTACGTCGCCACGGCCGGCAACGGCAACGCAGCGGAGCATGCCCCTATCCTCTATCTCTCTCTAGTGCCGCGGCGCAATGCAACGGTCGCATTGCCTGCCAAGTTCCTCGCCCCGGAACCTCATGTATTATACCATGCACTAAATTTTCGACCCGTAGAACAGCGGCCAAAATCCCATATATGTCCAACTGTGGGCGGCGGAGTTATTTTTGGAGGCGGGCTACTCTGTGGCTCGCAAAAAAAAAATACTATGATAAGCCAAAGATTATTTATGAAGCAAGGGAAATCTATAGACGAAGGGAACTCTATAACTAACTGATATACTACCTCCATTTCTGGAAAATAAGTCGTATAAATTTTTTGTCAAGTCAAATTTTGACCAATTTCTTTTATAAAAAATATATCAATATTTACCATGGCAAATCAATTTTATTCGATAAATAAGTCGCATTTTGTGGAGTACATGTTTTCATATTTTCATTTGTATAGTAATTCTAGATAGATTTTGATGTGGCTTATAACCACTTCTGTGGCCCGATCTTCATAGATCCGTGGGGATTTGGAGGAGGAGAGCGAAGAACACGATGAACACGCAAGGGAAATCGAAGATACAAACGCACACCACACCCAAATGGGTTTGCTCTAGTTGGCCCGAACCACCAACCCAATAGAATCACATAGGGAGAGACCAAAGGTAGAATCCCTTGCGAGAGATTGGCTAGCTCTTGATAGAATCACACGTAGGGAGAGAGTAGCAACCAAGTAGAATCCCAAAGGGGAGAGACCTAGCACTAGTAGAATTCATACATGGGAGAGCTCAAGAACTAGAAGAGCGCATTGACGACTTCAATTAAGAAGGCCTTTTTTTTAGGGGAAAAGAGAGATTTCATTGATCAACACAAACATGGTTTACAGACTCCCTGGTAACAATATCCTCAATAACCGGTGGGACAAACCCCAACCAGAAATTGTTCTGATTATATTTCCTAGCTACATCAGCTAGAGCATGAGCCGCCATATTACTCTCTCTTCATATCTTCTTTGCTACGAAACGATCACAACTTAAGCTTATCTCTCTAATATCATCAAATAATTTCCACCATCTAGACATGCCTTGGTTTTGTCTCCTAATTGCATCAACCACTCCAGCATTATCTGATTCAAGGATGACAGAGCACAAACTTCTCTGGTTCAGATTTTGAAGCCCCACCAGACAAGCAATGGACTCAGCCTCAAAAACATCCAGACAATTAATTTTAGATCGGTTGCATGCCCAGATCACATTACCCATAAAGTCTCGAGCTACACACCCAATGGAGCAGTCCCCTAATTCCTGAACAAAAGAGGCGTCCACGTTAATTTTAATCCGATCTTTACCTGGAGGTACCCATTTATCTGAGCTTTCATTCACGTCATGGACACAATCAAGCTGATGACAGGTAAAATTGGGGTTTCCATTACTCAACACTGGTTTCTTACCCTTCTTATCTGCAAGGTCTGTAATAGTTAATCCCAGTTCATATGTAAGACAAGTCAGAAAATTCACTGATTGATCTATGGTAGCTTCACCTTTTTTATGCACAAAGTCGTTTCTTAGGTGCCAAGATCTCCAAAGAACTAACAGGATAAGCCCTCTTCTATCTTTACTAACATTAGCAAGGAGAATAGGAAGCCAATCAGGTCCCGTATATCTGAGCATTTCCTCGGGTGGGAGGTCCCAATACTTTCTCATCTCGCTTCTAAGTGCCTTGGCCTTTGTACAAGCCACAGTAGCATGGTAGCTAGTT
This sequence comes from Avena longiglumis, assembly GCA_030063025.1. Taxonomy (NCBI): domain Eukaryota; kingdom Viridiplantae; phylum Streptophyta; class Magnoliopsida; order Poales; family Poaceae; genus Avena; species Avena longiglumis. The sequence goes on from CP125973.1 coordinate 22,522,551, forward strand.
TCGGTATCATTTCCACAGACTGAACAGATATTGTCCAAATCTAGTGTTCTTCGGAATTTATTTTTCTTTGTTGCTAAATTGTCCTTTGCCACCCTCCATCCAAAAATTCTCACTTTTTTTGGTACTGGAGCATTCCAAATGTTACTCCAAACTTTCCTTCTCTGATCTTGGGCCGAACTAGAGCTAGCAAGGCTCTGGCAATTATTTGCCAGATTATACGCTAGCTTATAGGCACTTTTGACAGAGAACACCCCATTATTCTCATTGTTCCAAGCAAGAAAATCTTTTTTATTGTTTTCAGGGGCATTGAGATAGAGAATTACCTCAGCATCATTTTGATAGAAGATCCTTTTTATTAAGGCTTCATTCCAGGAATTTGATTCTGCCAACACCAATTGACTAACTCTCCTAAATCTTGTCTTTGTTTTTCCTTCTAGGGGTTTTAACCCATAGTTCTTAGGAATCCAGTTGTCTCTCCAAATCCTTATGCTTTTTCCATCACCTATCCTCCAGATAATGCCCTGTTTTAACAGCTCAAGACCATGCTCAATTCCTCTCCACACAGGAGAAGCTTCATTTCTAAAAACAGTATCCACCAGATTGCCTCTTGGGTAATATATGGCTTTCATCAATTTTGCTGCCATACTATTAGGATTTTGAATTAGGCGCCAAGCTTGTCGAGCGAGCAGCGCCTGGTTGAACAACCTTGTATCTCTAAAGCCCATACCACCCTGATGTTTTGGAGCTGTAAGAGATTCCCAAGAAGCCCAGTGAACTCTGCGTTGATTGTCATCTTCGCCCCACCAGAAATTCCTTATGATTCTCATGTAATCTTCATGAAAGGAAGCTGGTAGTTTGAAAACAGCCATAACATAGATGGGCAGGGCCTGGGCAACGGACTTGATAAGAGTTTCTTTAGCGGCCATAGACATAAATCTTTCATTCCAGATCGACATTATTTTTGTGAATCTTTCCTAAGGCCTTGATACAACTCATAGATAATCTAATGAGAGGGGGTTCCTATCCAGGGTTTGGCCTAAGCCATGAGTCTCAACTCATCATCTATTCCATTCTAGGGTTTCAAGGAGGGGGTGGGGGCTTATATATAGACTAGCCACGACCTAGGGGTAAAATAGGCATAAATAGAAGGTTATGGGTGTTACATGGGCCAGGCCTACTCAAGGAGCGCATGCCCGTTGCTCTTGCACCGGAGACTTCGAGGTCAAGGGCCGGAGACTCCGGTTGGGGCTTCGGTCTCCGGAGTAGTATCCGGGGCGGCATACAGAGACTTCCAGGCGATGGTCCGAAGTCCTGTCCGGAGTCCTTGGGGCGCCAGGCCGGAGACTCGGGGTCTTGGGGCGGAGACTCCGGTCCTTGTTCAACAGCTTCTTGCGTCTCCTCTTCCAGGCCTCATGCTTGGGGTTCTTGGCTCCTGGTTCATCCTTATCGCATCCTCTTGGCATCATGGTCATGGGCCTAGTCATAGCATTCGCACATGTCTCAAGTAGGATCCCATTCAAGTATGACCAAAGAAAGGCAAAAGATGGAAGGAGTTCACCTTGATTGGAATGTTTGGCTATCATGATGTGGACCAATGGTGAACGCCATGTGTTGGGCGGCATCAGATTTTTTTCAACTATTAGTTTTGTATCGTTTGACTTGAGGAAAAAATTATATTGTCTTCTTTTATGAAACAGAGGTAGTACTATGAGTGCTCAACATTAAAATTTGAACCAGGAACTGGTTAACCGAAGAGGAATATCACGTAATTAAGCTCCTTAAACTTTTGTTACATACGGATAAATCGCCATTTTCTCTTCAATTGTAGGATTTTCTGTGATCTTAACTACTTAACTAGAGCATAGCTTTTGAGTGCAGGTGGTCTGTTTATGACCAACTAGCACTCTATTGCCTTCAAGAAATGTGTGGCATCCGATAGCCTGTTAATTTTGCGGGTGTCATATGATCATGCATGCGCAATCCAGTTAGCCAAAGTAGAATGCTTTGTGATTTCTGATTATTTCTGTGAGATTCTGAGATAGTAGCACTGCATTTCATCATTTCTAATAACATGGCGTATTTTTCTTTACTTTTGGCACAAATTCTGTTATACCTAATACAGTAGATTGTTTATTTTTCTGGAGGCACTGAACATATATTGTGTTTGTGTATTGCAAAGTTATGAGTTAAGTAAAGTTTGGGGGAAATACTACAAGTGAAAAGTTTTCTTTGGAGAGGGGGGGTCTTTTTCGTTTAAACAAATACACATATATGCTCCAGCAGAACATGAGTGCTATTTACAGAACATGAGTGCTAGGAAGACCTAGGAACATGAAAAAAATAACTCGTGTTGGATGCTTGAACGCAGCCGAGTTTCATCGGACAGCAAATTTCGGATGTACCCAATGAGGCCGAGCACCTTCATTTTTAGCGTTGCATTCTATTTAATTGACCATTTTTCTGCAAGCACAAAATTTCCGAGGACAAGGGATATATTCAATACACAACAATCTAAAAGGTAGTTTCATATATATAGAACGACAATTGGACCTATGATTTTATATGGAGTATAATGTTGGCTCAACAAAAGATAACACATCTAACAAATGAGCAATGGTGGATGTGTGGCGACATACAAGAAATGCCAGAGTTATAAACGGGGTAATATGTTATAAAGTATGGGCGGCAGTGGCGGACCCAAGAATTATTCAAAGCCTAGGCAAACAGTGTAATATAAGTCTAATAATATTATTTTTTGATCAAATTGCTATAACATTAGGCTTGTCGTCCAGCCATAAGCCTAGGCGGCTGCCCGGGCTTAGGGACGGCTAGGTCCGCCTACGATAGGCGGCACACATATCAAAAATAAGCTAGTCCTTGACTAAAATGGTTTGGTCATATACAATGGAGTGATCCAGAAGCACTAGTTAGCGGTGGGTTAAAAGTGAAGGAAAAAAGATACTACGAGAGTACGAGGGACATCACACTAGTAGAAAACGGCCCTTTCGTCTGAACCATTAGTCCCGGCTGTGGCTGGGGCCGAGACTAATGGCCCACACAAGACGGCACGAGTCACCCAAAACCATAGGTCTCAGCCCGTTAGACACCCCTTTAGTCCCGGTTTGTATCTCAAACCAGAACTAGTGGTCTGACCCTATATATATGGCACAGTCCCTCCCCCTCTAAACTGTTTTTCCTGGTGTGAGAGGTGGTGGGTTTGTGCTATATTTTTTCTTGTTCATATGCACTAGAGGTGTTCGGTGAAATGCCCATTAGAGCGATGCGACTTTAGGTCACACAAGACAGACATGATATGAGGTGTCCGAGCCACACTTAAGTTTTCTCATTTTTGTTTTGAATGTGCTAAAGGTTAGTCCCGGCCGGTGACTGGGCCGGGACTAGTGGTTGGGCCTCTAGTCCCACTTGGTTAGAGCATCTCCACTCGTTGGGCGAACCCAGGCCGAAATCCGGACCTTTTTTTGGCCGGACGGAGCTTGATTTCGGCCTGGGTACGCCCAGTTTCCCACTCGCGTATCCAGGCGAGTTTCCACGTTTGGCTAAAATTTAACAAATTTCGGCAAACTTTGGGCGAACTTTGGGCGAATATAAGCGGTTTTGGGCGAATATGGGCGAACTTTGGGCGAATATGGGCGATATGGACGAACTATGGGCGTACTTTGGGCGAATATGGGCGATATGGACGAACTATGGGCGAAATTTGGGCGAATATGGTCGATACGGACCAACTTTGGGCGAATATGCCCGAATTTTTGGGCGAACTTTGGGCGAATCTGGTCTATATGGGCGAAATTTGGGCGAATATGGTCGATACGGACCAACTTTGGGCGAATATGCCCGAATTTTGGGCGAACTTTGGGCCAATCTGGTCTATATGGGCCTGAAATTTGGGCGAATATGGTCTATATGGGCGAAATTTGGGCGAATATGGTCGATACGAACCAACTTTGGGCGAATATGCCCGAATTTTGGGCGAATCTGGTATATATGGACAACTTTGGGCGAATATGCCCGAATTTTGCGCGAATCTGGTATATATGGACAACTTTGGGCGAAATTTGGATGAATATGGGCGATACAGACGAACTTTGGGCGAATATGCCCAAATTTTGGGCGAATATGGTCTACATGGACGAATATGGTCTATATGGGCGCACTTTGGGCGAATATGGGCGAATTTTAGATAAATAGGGCGAATATATATGCTGACTAGGCGGGTCGACTCGTCGAATTTGCTTCGTCCGGCGTTCCCAGGGCGTACCCAGGATCCTGGGTTCGGCCTGGTAGGCCGGACCAAAACACGCCGAAATCCGGATGAAAACAGGTCCTTTGGTACGTGACTGGGCCAATTTTCGGTGTCCGGACCGAAATTCGGCCGCCGAATCGGCCTCTTGGGTAGCCGAGTGGAGATGCTCTTAGTCACGGTTCACTAGTGTCGGACGACCAAAGTTTAATTTGGGAGGATGCGGTTAAAAAAGTGGATCTCCTAATTCTTAAGGGAGCTAGTACATCTTGAAACTAGGTCTGGTTATCATGCATGTCTTGTGGGTAAAAACCCTTTAGTTAGTCTCCACCAAAAACGGGTAGTCTAATTAATGGCCAGGTAGGGATGTGATATGCTTAGGACACATGCATGGAAACTAAACACCGGTCGAGACGGTTTTCACACTACAATAGTAGGATGCAACATGGCTAACCGTTTGTGCTGATTTCAGTTGGGTGCATGAGACCTAGCTAGGGAGTACATACGGATGCAATGCATGCAATAGAGTTTGAGCCGTGCGCCCGGCCAGAAGCACGGGCACACACGATGACACGACTAGTACGTGGGGCAGCCGTCCCGTCCTGGTCCTGAGCTGGGATCGGAGATGAGATGTTGCACGCACCCAACCCAAAATCCAAAGGCACGCATTAGATGGGGAGGCCCGGCGAGGCGCACAGGACTGGACTCAGGGGCAGAGCTACACCCCTGGCAACAGGGGCCATGGCCCGGGGTGTGAGGATTAATCCCTTTGTTGATTGTAGCATTTTGCAAGAGTGTTTGGCATTGTTCGATAATTTTTACACTAATCTGCACTATTTGTCCCTAGGCTTGGGTCGATTCTAGCTCCGCCATTGCTCTTCCTCTCTGTCGGCAAATAAGTGTACTTATAGCTTCTGCTTTAAGTCAAAACTTTTTAACATTTGGCAGTTTTTGTAGATAAAAGTAGCAACATATATGTATAATCAAATCTATATATTATGAATCTATATTTCAAATTGGATCTAATGGTACTAACTAATAAGTGCTATAAATATTGTTACCTTTCCTATATAGTTGGTCGAATTTTATTAAGTTTGATTTTTAAGACGAAAGCTACAAGTACACTTATTTGTAGACGGAGGAGGGGTAACTTTTGACTGCATACTTAACATTGCCACGGTTTGGGTGGTGTGTTTCTGACCAGCTAGCGCTCTATTTGCCTTCAACAAATCTGCGGCACATTCTATAGCCTGCATGCAGATGTGCTAGCGCTTTTTTTTCCATCGGACTGCGATACATAGTATTTACCTAATTTTTAAGGGAGTACATGGTAAAACCAGGTCTGGTTATCGCATGCATGTCTTGTGGCATAGTATAAGAGTGTAAAAATCCTTTAGTTAGTCTCCACCAAAAAACGGGTAGTCTAATTAATGGCCAGGTAGGGATGTGATATGCTTAGGACACATGGAAACTAAATACCGAGACGGTTTTAACACTACAATATATAGTAGTACTATGCAACATGGCTAACCGTTTGTGCTGATTTCAGTTGGGTGTATGAGACCGTAGCGCCGAGTATCAAGCAACACCTTCAAGAAGGAGAGCACCGTCGACACGGAGCTGCTGCCCGGACGCGCTAGCCCTAGGGTTTCCCCCGACACTCAGAGTAACGTGGACATAGGCTTTCCAAGACGCCCTCCAGAAAGGAATAGCGTCACTCGAAGGCGGCACCGCGTCAGGGTCGGACGACCCGGCAGAGATTTCTCCCGCCCCCTATCCACAAAAAAACCCTGGCACAACGGCGCACCACCACCAGACTTCGACGCCCACCAACACGCGCCACCGCGATCAGAAAGTCACCAACACCACCACGATATGCATGTCTTGTGGGTAAAAACCCTTTAGTTAGTCTCCACCAAAAAACGGGTAGTCTAATTAATGGCCAGGTAGGGATGTGATATGCTTAGGACACATGGAAACTAAACACCGAGACTGTTTTCACACTACAATAGTAGTATGCAACATGGCTAACCGTGTTTCTGCTGATTTCAGTCGTTGGGTGCATGAGACCTAGGGAGTACGGGCACGCGATAGGTGTGGGAGTTGAGACGTGCGCCCACCGGCCAGCAGCACGGGCACACACGATGACACGACTCGTTCGTGGTCGTGGGGCAGCCGTCCGTCGTCCGTCCTGGTCCTGAGCTGGGATCGGAGATGAGATGTTGCACGCACCCAACCCAAAATCCAAATTAGGCATGCATGCGATGGGGAGGGCCGGCGAGGCGCACAGGAGTTGTGCGCAAACCGACCGAGCGGGGACCCCCGGCCGTAACGTAAGTACGTGCGCCAGAAGATCAGCCTCGGTCGGGGCGCAGCCACAGGGGCATCTCCGACTCCGACACCGTATATACTGTCGCGACTCCAACCATCCCACGCAGCTACCAGAGCAACAGAGCCTCCGTTCCAGTTCGCAGAACCCGATCGATCGACCAAGCAGCCAGCCAGCCAGCCCAGCCTTTGACCGCAGGTGACTTCCTCGCCACGGAAGCTCACGTATACCATGCACTAAATTTTCGAGCCATACAACAGCGGGCAAAATCCCATGTCCAACTGCGGGCGGAGTTATTTTTGGTCCCTATACTTGTCGGGCTGACTCGATTTAGTCCTCATACTTAAAGTTTGCTGCATCTCTGAGAAAGTTGCAAAAACTACCACAATTGAGGCTATATATAATAGCAGCCCCTATACTCGCCTAATTGGCTCGATTTAGTTCTAATACTTGTAATTTGCAAAATTTAATCCGTGTACTCGTTAGTTGGACTCGATTTAGTCTAAAAACATGTTTATCGTCGAAGATATGATGCGGATAAAACATGGACATGGGTCCCACTTCCCGAAGAGCGGTTGGCGTGGAAACTTGCAGAAGCCCCTTTCGCATCTAGAACGTACATTTCTGTGGCTACCGGTGTCGCTTCGACGTCATCTCCCCTCTATGAGAAAATGTTACACGTTCCAGGCAGTGATTGTCGTCACCGTCGCCTCCCTCTTCATAGAATCCCTTCCATTCCTCTCAAATAAAACATTCTTTAATTGAAAGGTACTAGAGAAAAACCGCGTGGAGTGCTGGGAGTGGGTACATACAAATACAAATATCTAGGAGCAAAAATATACATTCTAGATGCATGAGGGGGTCTCTGCAAATGTTTAGGCCAGCTAGTCTCCTGTAAGTGGGATCTGCGTTCACGTGTCATCCGTGTCAGTTCAAATTCGACTATAAACATGCTTTTGGGATAAATCGAGTCCAATTGACAAGTAGCATGACTAAATCGAATCATTCGGACAACTACAGTGACTAATGTTGTATTTTGCAACATTCGTGGTCTCTTTTTACAATTTTCTCAAATACACGAGGGTGTTTTTGCAAGATTTCAGTCCACGTATCGTTCGTGTCAGTTCAAATTCAATGGCAAAACATCGAATTGGATGAAATTGAACCTAATTCACAAGTATACGGGCAAAATTCATCAAATTCCGAGTACAAAGACTAAATCGAGTCGAGTCAGCTCGACAAGTATAGGTACTGTTAGTGCATTTAACTCTTATTTTTGGAGGGCTACTCTGGCAAAAAAAATCATAAGACAATTATTTATGAAGCAAGGGAACTCTATAAGTAACTGATACACCTCCGTTTCATGAAAATAAGTCGTATAAATTTTATTGAGCTGCTTTTTTACTGTTCGATTTTTCTTTTAATACCATAGTCCTATTCGCAAAAAAAAAGAGGGTAATATAAGTCTGGGTAGGGTTGTGATGCTTGAGACACATCCATGGGAACAGATCGAACTTGAAGGCTGGCTGGCTGGCTTAGGTAGAGTTAATTAACCTACGTTGTTGGAGTAGTAGTCCATCTCTCGCACGTACTCCATAATACGCTTGGCTAACAGATCGACGATTCTGATTTTAGTTCCGTACGTGCGCGAGACCTACTAGTAGTTACATACGTACGGATGCAGCCAGCGCGCATTCAGATTGTGACCATGGCGATCGAGGATAGCCCAACAGCTAGCAGTGCACGTAGGGGCACACTGCACAGGATCATGACACGATCGATCGAGTCGCGGCGCAGATCCGATCGAGCGAGGCATCCGTCCTGGGACTGGGAGATGTTGCTTGCACGCACCCAAGTGGGCAGCGATAGCGGCATGCCATGCATGCGTCTCAGGAACCACGACGACGGGGACGGGGACGGCGAGCGGGGCCCACTGCCCGTAACGTACGTTGTGCGCCAGAAAAACAGGACGCAGCATGCATGCAGGATCAGCCTCGGTCACCGCGCAGGGGCATCTCCGACTCCAACAACGTATATATATATATATTGTCGCGACTCCAACCTTCTCACGCCGCTCCGCGACACCAGAGTGCTGAGCCAATAGAGCAAGCCTCTGTTCCAGTTCGCGCAAGACGATCGATCGACCAAGGAGCCCGCCAGCCAGCCAGCCTTTGACCGCAGCAGGTGACGGCCGCGGAGCTTCCTTGTCGGCTCGGCCCACCAAAAGCAGGATAGCTAGCTAGCTAGGAGACGTCGCCACCGCAAGCAAAGGCTCCGCGGCCCACTCTATATGTATCTCTCTGCATTGCCGCAGCGCAACGGCGCCGCGCGGATCGGAAGCGCATCGTCGTATACCATGCACTACAATTTTGTACATCCAACAAATGGTGTGTATTCCATTTTGTATGCTTTTAGAGGTAATCTGGCAAAGGTTGACAATTTATATTTTGCATAGTTGAGATGATTTCCATCATGGAATTTTCTGACTATGATTCCTTATATGGTGGTGGTAATTATCTCCTTTTCATTTCAATAAATTAGTAGTATTAATATTTTATAGGGTTTTAATGTTACATTTGTCGATGAGCTTGGCAGGACAAGATGTTGAGGTGCAAAATTACTTTTGAACCTTGACGACCAACCAGAAATGGTGGTGCAACGAGTGTACATTTACATGTGCACTAAGGAAAGTTGTGCAACAAAAACTGTGGGTCCAAATTAAGTGCTTCTCCAGATATCTACCACTGTGTATTCATCGAAAATTTTGGTACACTATAACTATCTCCCCTAATAGTATGGGGTACAGAATGTGCCAATCAGAGCAGTAGACGGAGACTCACACTTTTGAAACGGTGTTCTTTAGCGAGGTGGCCCAGATTTCGACGCTAATTCTCTTGTGCCCGACTCTTAGACTATGTTGTCCATTATATATGCTTGTTGAAATACATTGTTGATGTTATCATGTCAAGTTATTATTTTCGGAGAGAGAACATCTCCTTTGTTCTGAGATATTAGGGCAGTGCTTTTTTGCAAGCTTCAGTCTACATGGAGAAAGTTTGAACAAAAAAATGCTTTCTGGACCAAGGTGGGGAGGAGGAGAAGAGAGTCAGCCTTGGCCAAGGTCGTCAAGCTGGGGAAACGGCTAGAGGACATGGCCAAGCAGGGATGGCGGCATGCATCAGGACGAGAGAGCTGTGGCGATGTTGCTCGAGTTCGGGCGGAGCTAGTTTATATGTACGCCGCTGTTAGATTGAAATTAAACGCGTGCATCCCTACCAATTGAGGTGCAGCATGAGCGTCGACTGGACAGTCAGCACACCAGACGACTTCGTGCTTCAGCAACTACAATTTTCCTTTAATGGTGTGGCTAATAACATGAGCTTGCTATAACAAAGTGGAAATTAACATGTCCGTACTCAAACCGATTATATTGCACTGCATTCTATGAAACAAAACAAGGACACGTGTTCAATACAATCCCTAAGCTCAAGAAGGCCGTGAGTTTTATTTTCTTACATACACCAAAATAATGATTCTAAGGACCTATGAACAGAACAAAAGGATCCAAGCGAAACCTAGTTCGTCTTGGATCCTTTCACAAGCCAAGCTTCGCCAGATAGCTCTTTTCGCGAAATCATGCAGACTCGGTGAGGCCGAGCACCTTCATTGTCGGTGCCGCTGCTCCTTTATTAACCATTTTCTGCAGCATGAGTCCTGTGGACAGAGCATATATTTAGTATGCAAGATTTGATTCATCATGAAATGTTATGAACAATGTGATATACACAAACCTGCGAAGCTTTAGCATTTGCTCCTCGATGGTGCCACGCATAGCGAGTTTCAACATTTATGGGACGAGTTGCACCCATTCGATGCGCATTTACTAATAACTTGCTCCTCCATACTAACCAGAGAAAATAAGGGCCATCAGTCAATAATGGCCGGTCATACACACTAGTAGTGACAATGTCATAGCTGATAAGAAATATATCCTCTTAAAGGGTTAACTAAAGTGCTAAATACCAGTAGGAACACAAAATATCCCATGTTGGATAGATTAAGAAAAACGATCGCATAGAATATGGTAGTCAATTTTTATTCGCATCCCAGCAAAAAAAATGTGTACCCTTATTTTGATGAATTGCCAGATGAAAGTATGTCAGTAGTAGAGCAGTTAAGATTACCTCCTATCCCATATTGGTTCCATCAGAAAAACATGATTCACAAAACTCAAATCAAGGCCAAGTGCTGCAGTTCCATCCATCAAGAAGCCATGCATGTTGGATCCTCTTTATACTTCAACAATGCACTTCTCTGAAAATAATTGCGGCAATACCAGATCAGCCACAAATTGTTGAGATATACCAATCCCTAATTAGCATCAGTGTAGTATAGTAGAAACAAAGAAGCAAACCGGGCACTAGAGACTTAGAGAGGTACACATCAGGCCGTCGTGGTAATGGAAGAGAAGGAGATACTACATATGAAGGGAAGGGATGGAAGGAAGGAGTAATGTGATATCAATGAACGCATGAAAAGGTTCACCAAGCCAAATAAAACTAGGTGTGTCTGAGTTTAAAAAAATGTTGCCTTTTGGGGGAAAGATAAGAACGAGGTAGCAAATATACAGCACTTAGATATGTTATACATGTATGCAGAAGAAAGAACAGCACATACCTTACTGCCCAAAGGCATGGGACTGTACATTCCAGCATATGTTATGCCAGCAATAGTCAGCTGAACAGAAGGAGATCGTTAACCAACTAATTCATACTCTCGTAAGTAGAAAATGAATACAGGGTTTAACATTTACCTGCTGCTCAATCACATGAATATGCTCCAGAAACTGAGAAAAAATTATTACTTTGTCAGGCAATGTCTGTGGTAATCTGGTATGCAGGTTATTACTGGCAAGACCAGCACCATTGGTTATGTTAGTAGAGTGCCCATGTACGTTCGCCTCTCGCAAACTTCTCAACTTCTCGACCAAATAAGCAACTTTGCTGCTAGTCGTTGACTGCCAATCTGGATCCCAGTCATCCTGCATAAAATGGAGAAATAAGTACACCGAGAAGTGCCTGAAGAAGTTGCATATAGCATCATATAGCTTCAAGTACACACCTGCTTATATGAAGGCTGCAACTCAATTAGATCCTTTGGAACTGGCCATTTTGGGTTTGGATTTTCTGGCCTTGCAAGACTTTCGGGAGACTGCATCTCATAATTGTTGCCGCACACTATGCATTTCTCACTATCCAAAGCAACACAATCATGGCACAGCAGATGCCGACAAGGTGTTATAACAGGTAAGCGGCACCAGTCTCGACACCTGAAGATAGCAATATGAATGTTTGAGCAAGTCAGATTTATTTGATTGATGGATAATATGCTTTTTTTATTGATAACTTTCATACCTTACACAATCCGTGCCATTGAACAGAGCATATCTTATGGATTGATATTCCTCTGAAAGAGGATCAAGACCCCCCTGCATCAACTCATCCATAGTTTCTTGTATATCCTGACCAGCCTCTCCTACTTTAATATGCCCAGCAACACAACAAGACAAGCGGACATTCCTTATAGTTGTAGTACGAAATTTCCACTGCTTGGGGTTCAGAAGTGATTCCACATGGGAAGGGTCATTCCAATCAGCCATCAGTATATTCCGGCGAATAGTAACAACCAGTTCATTGTAACTTTTTGCATGCCCCTCACTGAAGTCTAGGAAAGTTATATTCTTTATGCAAGGAGGGATGTTTTTAAGATCTGCTTTTCTTGCACTAATCATGGTCCTCCGAAGCAGCTCCACAAGACGAAGGCGCCCCTCTTCCATTTGTGCCTCAAAGGGCTTATGAATTCCAGATTCCCATGACTGGTAGTTTTCACCGTAAGCTTCTTCATGAAGAAACTTAAGCACGTACTCCATAATACGCTTGGCTAACAGATCGACGATTCCGTGCGCGAGACCTACTAGTAGTTACATACGGATGCAGCCAGCGCGCACTCAGATTGTGACCATGGCGATCGAGGATAGCCCAACAGCTAGCAGTGCACGTAGCAGGGGCACACTGCACAGGATGACACGATCGATCGAGTCGCGGCGCAGATCCGATCGAGCGAGGCATCCGTCCTGGGACTGGGAGATGTGGGCAGCGATAGCGGCATGCCATGCATGCGTCTCAGGAACCACGACGACGGGGACCCCCGTAACGTACGCGATAGCGGCATGCCATGATAATTTCTCAATGGATTTTTACTCCGTCTTAAAATAGATGTCTCAAATTTGTCAAAATTTAGATGAATATAGACACTATTTAGTGTATAGATTCATCTAAATTTGGTAAATCCGCGACATCTTTTTTGAGACGGAGGGAGTATAAGTTTTCTAAAACTTTACATCGTTTGACTCCTTCAGGAAAAAATTATATTGTCTTCTTTTATGAAACAGAAGTACTACTATGAGTGCTCAACATTAAATTTTGAACCAGAAACTGGCTAAACGAAGAGGAATATCACGTAAGCTGCTTAAAATTTTTGTTACATATGGATAAATCGCCATCTTCTCTTCAGTCATAGGATTTGCGATCTTAACTAGAGCATAGCTTTTGACCGCAGGTGGTCTCTTTATCACCAGCTAGCACTCTATTGCCTTCAAGAAATGTGCGGCATTCGATAGCCTTTTTGCGGATGTCATATGTATGCTGGCCAAAATTATACACGTGCAATCCAGTTAGCCATAGTAGAATACATTAGTGGAGAAGGGGCCTCTAGTCCGGACCCGTAAAGGATTCTTTGGTTCGTACATATTGGCGGACAATTCGTTATTTCTTGAAAACAACTTTTTTCTTAGTACCAACAACTTTTCGAATCTCTGTCTTTCACTTCAGCAATTTCAGCGTGCTACCCAGCTTCTTCTGGCCATCTTTGCTAGTTGGGTACAATAATTTGTTGTGGTCATGTAATATCTGCTTGAACAACAACCTCTCATTTTCTATGTCGCAGTCTCGCTTTGCATCAGAAATGACCCGACCAAGATCATCAACGGGCTCATCTGATTCCCGTTATTCACCTCCTTCTTCTTCATTGTCTTTCATTGCGGTATCAGTGTATTCAGGAAACATAGATCGGTAGTTGTCATCATCGTTCTTTTCTTCATGCCCGTCTTCTATCATAACCCCTCTTTCTCCGTGTTTGGTCCAAACATTATAGCCGAACATGAAACCGGACCGAAGAAGATGACTCTGAATGACTCTTGCGAAAGTGTGAGCCTTCTCATTCATACATTTAACACATGGTCTGTTTATGACCAGCTAGCACTCTATTGCCTTCAAGAAATGTGCGGCATTCGATAGCCTCTTTGCGGATGTCATATGCATGCTGGCCAAAATCATGCATGCGCAATCCAGTTAGCCATAGTACACCACAGAAATAGAAAGCTACGCCGAGGACTGGGAGCTACGCCGACGGCCAAACGTTGGGGCCATCAGCGTAGCCATCGTCCAGGCTAGCTTTCCTCCACGGCCATCAGCGTACACCTTCCCTCAGCGTAGCCTACGCCGACGGCTGCCCTCGGCGTAGCTATTTTTCCTTTCACCTTATTAACCTTTGAAAAATCATAACTAAATCATTCTAATTCGGAAAAATACAAATAATATATCAAAATTTGCAGAAAAATAAGATCTATCTATCTAAACTCAAATATTACATATTTATTAAAAAATTAAATGAAACATAAAACATTATATATAGTTTAAAACGGGCATAAAAAATTCAAAAACGATTGAAACAATGCGAAACCTTCACGTGGTGTCATATTATGTGACATAGTTACAGGAAAAATATCAAACCTGGTATATTGATTATTTCTGAAAACCTATCTCATTCGAGGTTTCTTGGCTTTCGGGTCAAATGACCAATGTTATGGCTAGAATCAAGACATAGTTTGTAATAATGTGCCCATATTATGCATACATGTGCATCATGGGATGGCGAACAGTGTTGCAGGAGGAAGTTTTCCTTTTCATCGCACCAAAAAACTATTTTTCATTTTCTGAGCACAAAAAACGGACGGTTTTGTGAAGCAACCACCAAATGGCTAATTCAAAATGCTACCACCATATTTTACAAAAATACTAGACCACCTTATATGGACAATGTCCTAACAGGGGGATCTGAAACCTTTCCGTCCACCCCTGGTGAAAAAGATAAATTTCTGCCGAATCGGATAGAAGTGGGTCAGATATGAACTTTAGGTATATGATCCGACGCTCATGTTTTTTTTACAAAAATAATTTTTAGGTTCACAATATGCTATTTTATCAAAGATCCAATGCAAGTTTAGTGAGACTCGGCCCCGAGCTAAGAATCTTCATGCCCACCGCTCGACAAAGTTTGACGATATTTTAAAATGGGCATAAGAAATTAAAAAATGATCGAAACAATGTGAAACCTTCACGTGATGTCATATTATGTGACATAGTTACAAGGAAAAATATCAAACCTGGTATGTTGATTATGTCTAAAAAAACCTTCACAAAATGACCTATCTCATTCAAGGTTTCTTGGCTTTCAGGTCAAATTACCAATGTTATGGCTAGAATCAATGCATAGTTTGTGATAATATGCCCATATTATGCATACATGTGTATCATGGGATAGCGAACAATTTTGTAGGAGGAAGTTTTCCTTTTTGTCGCACCAAAAAGCCATTTTTCATTTTCCGAGCACAAAAAACGGACGGTTTTGTGAAGCAACCACCAAATGGTAATTCAAAATGCTACCACCACATTTTACAAATATACTAGACCACCTTATATGGAAAATGTCCCAACAGGGGGATCCCAAACCTTTTCGTCCACCCCTAGTGAAAAAGATAAATTTCTGCCAAATCGGTAGGAAGTGGGCCAGATATGAACTAAAGGTACATGATCAGATGCTCATGGTTTTTATAAAAATCATTTTTAGGTTCATAATATGCTATTTTATCAAAGATCCAATGCAAGTTTAGTGAGGTTCGTCCCCAAGCTAAGAATCTACATGCCTGCCGTTCGACAAAGTTTGACGATAGTTTAAAACAAGCATAAGAAATTAAAAAACGATCGAAACAATGTGAAATCTTCATGTGGTGTCATATTATGTGACATAGTTACAAGGAAAATATTAAACCTGGTATATTGATTATGTCTGAAAAACCTTCACAAAATGACCTATCTCATTCGAAGTTTCTTGGCTTTCGGGTCAAATGACCAATGTTATGGCTAGAATCAAGTCATAGTTTGTGATAATATGCCCATATTGTGCATACATGTGTATCATGGGATGACGAACAATGTTGCGGGAGGAAGTTTTCCTTTTTATCGCACCAAAAAGGCATTTTTTATTTTTCGAGCACTTAAAAGGGGGATTTTCTGAAGCAACCACCAAATAGCTAATTCAAAAACGGAGGGTTTGTGATTAGTTGATATGGATATCATATTTTAATTCCTTTCATTTTTCTGATCAATTTAGACATATTATTTATCAAATTCCGATTTACGGATTTAAAGATATTAATTATTCCATATTAAATAGAAAAATACAAAAAAGTAAAATTATTATATTTTTATTTGAATTCAATAGTTTTTATTTGAGTCAGTAATATTTTTACTTATTCATTATTGTTTACTTAAATAAGTGTTTGTAGTTTCAAAAAATAAAAACATGTGACATAATGATATAAGAGTTAATAGGATTGATATTATAATATTGACAACTAGGTACAAATTGCTTCGTGGAAACTGATTCGGAAGGAACTGAGAAGTTAAGCATGTTGGAACTAGAATAGTGCTAGGATGGATGACCGAGTGGGAAGTTTATTAAAGGCTGCAATTTAATCAAAGATTAAATATAATTAGTGTTAAAAATGTTCGAGGGGTGACTGCAATTTAATCAAAGATTAAATATAATTAATGTTAAAAATGTTCCAGGTGAGAAATTAATGATTCAAACGATTCAAAGATTTTAAAAGTTGAGAAAAAATAAAAAAAAATTGAATTTTTTTTGGGATTTTTTACAACCTGCCGTTATTATGCCGACGGGGCTATGCCGAGGGCAAGGCCGTCGGCGTAGCATACGCCGACAGAAAAAAGTGCCTCCACTGAGGGAGACCTTTGCCGAGGAGGCTACGCCGAGGGCATTTTGGCCTATGCCGACGGCTTTTTGCCCTCGGCGTAGCGTGCCGTTCCTGGTGGTAGAATGCTTTGTGATTTCTGATTATTTCTGTGAGATTTTGAGATCGTAGCACTGCATTTCATCATTTCTAATAAAATGGCGTATTTTTCTTTACTTTTGGCACAAATTCTGTTATACCTAATACAGTAGATTATTTATTTTTCTGAAGGCACTGAACATATATTGTGTTTGTGTATTCCAGAGTTACGAGTCAAGTAAAGTTTGGGGGAAATACTACAAGTGAAAAGTTTTCTTTCGGGGAGGGAGCGGTGACTTTTTCCTTTAAGCAAATACACATATACCGCAATATAATGACCAGAAGGACCTAGGAACATGAAAAAATAGCTCGTGTTGGATCCTTGAACACAGTTGAGTTTCACCATACAGCTAATTTCGGATGTATCATGTAGACTCCGATGAGGCCAAGCACCTTCAGTTTTAGCCTTGCATTCTATTTTATTGACCATTTTTCTGCAAGCACAAGATTTCCGAGGACAAGGGACATATTCAATACACAACAAGCTAAACGGTAGTTTCATATATAGAATGACAATAGGACCTATGATTTTATATGGAGCAGAATGTTGGCTCAACATAAGATAATAAATCCAACAAATGAGCAACGGAGGATGTATGGCCCTATAAAAGAAATGCCAGAGTTAAAAACAAGGTAATATAATATGTTATAAAGTATGGGTGGCACATATCAAAAAAATAAGCTAGTCGGGCATAGACTAAAATGGTTTGGGCATATACAATGGAGTGATCCAGAAGCAAAAATCCTGGAGACGGGCCTGGTTCAAAGTGAAGGAAAAAAAATACTAGGAGGGACATCGGAGCGACCAAAGTTTAATTGGGAGGAGGCGGTTTAAAAAGGATTTTATGGGAGTAAATGGTGAAACTAGGTCTTGTGGCATATAGGACGATAACAACCCTTGAATTAGTCTCCAGCAAAAACACGCGGTCTGAAGGTTGAAGGTGAAGGGCTTCCCAAGGATTTCGATGTAATTTTCGTTTTTATTGAGCTGCTTTTTTACTGTTCGATTTTTCTTTTAATACCATAGTCCTGTTCGCAAAAAAAGAGAGGGTAATATAAGTCTGGGTAGGGTTGTGATGCTTGAGACACATCCATGGGAACAGATCGAACTTGAAGGAGTTGAAGAATATATAAAAAAAACTCTGTAGCGGATGAAGCTGATGAATGAATCAAGGAAGCCTATGATGATGAGAAAGATGGCAAAGTGCGTCAAAAGAAATCCAGTCTCAACAGAGCATATGTATACTCCTCCCCAGAATAACAGCGGCGGCTTGATAGGGTACATGCTGATGCTAATGTGAATATACAAAGTACTCGCTCTGTTTCAAAATATAAGATGTTTTAGCTTTGTTAAAAAAAGTGTATGTAGACTTCATTTAGTGTATAGGTTTATATAGGTTTCAAATCAAAATATAAAGGCTGGCTGGCTTAGGTAGAGTTAATTAACCTACGTTGTTGGAGTAGTAGTCCATCTCTCGCACGTACTCCATAATACGCTTGGCTAACAGATCGACGATTCTGATTTTAGTTCCGTACGTGCGCGAGACCTACTAGTAGTTACATACGTACGGATGCAGCCAGCGCGCATTCAGATTGTGACCATGGCGATCGAGGATAGCCCAACAGCTAGCAGTGCACGTAGGGGCACACTGCACAGGATCATGACACGATCGATCGAGTCGCGGCGCAGATCCGATCGAGCGAGGCATCCGTCCTGGGACTGGGAGATGTTGCTTGCACGCACCCAAGTGGGCAGCGATAGCGGCATGCCATGCATGCGTCTCAGGAACCACGACGACGGGGACGGGGACGGCGAGCGGGGCCCACTGCCCGTAACGTACGTTGTGCGCCAGAAAAAACAGGACGCAGCATGCATGCAGGATCAGCCTCGGTCACCGCGCAGGGGCATCTCCGACTCCAACAACGTACATATATATATATTGTCGCGACTCCAACCTTCTCACGCCCGCGACACCAGAGTGCTGAGCCAATAGAGCAAGCCTCTGTTCCAGTTCGCACAAGACGATCGATCGACCAAGGAGCCCGCCAGCCAGCCAGCCTTTGACCGCAGCAGGTGACGGCCGCGGAGCTTCCTTGTCGGCTCGGCCCACCAAAAGCAGCAGGATAGCTAGCTAGCTAGCTAGGAGACGTCGCCACCGCAAGCAAAGGCTCCGCGGCCCACTCTATATGTATCTCTCTGCATTGCCGCAGCGCAACGGCGCCGCGCGGATCGGAAGCGCATCGTCGTATACCATGCACTACAATTTTGTACATCCAACAAATGGTGTGTATTCCATTTTGTATGCTTTTAGAGGTAATCTGGCAAAGGTTGACAATTTATATTTTGCATAGTTGAGATGATTTCCATCATGGAATTTTCTGACTATGATTCCTTATATGGTGGTGGTAATTATCTCCTTTTCATTTCAATAAATTAGTAGTATTAATATTTTATAGGGTTTTAATGTTACATTTGTCGATGAGCTTGGCAGGACAAGATGTTGAGGTGCAAAATTACTTTTGAACCTTGACGACCAACCAGAAATGGTGGTGCAACGAGTGTACATTTACATGTGCACTAAGGAAAGTTGTGCAACAAAAACTGTGGGTCCAAATTAAGTGCTTCTCCAGATATCTACCACTGTGTATTCATCGAAAATTTTGGTACACTATAACTATCTCCCCTAATAGTATGGGGTACAGAATGTGCCAATCAGAGCAGTAGACGGAGACTCACACTTTTGAAACGGTGTTCTTTAGCGAGGTGGCCCAGATTTCAGACTGCTAATTCTCTTGTGCCCGACTCTTAGACTATGTTGTCCATTATATATGCTTGTTGAAATACATTGTTGATGTTATCATGTCAAGTTATTATTTTCGGAGAGAGAACATCTCCTTTGTTCTGAGATATTCTGAGGGCAGTGCTTTTTTTGCAAGCTTCAGTCTACATGGAGAAAGTTTGAACAAAAAAAATGCTTTCTGGACCAAGGTGGGGAGGAGGGAGAAGAGAGTCAGCCTTGGCCAAGGTCGTCAAGCTGGGAAGCGGCTAGAGGACATGGCCAGCAGCAGGGATGGCGGCATGCATCGTGACGAGAGAGCTGTGGGCGATGTTGCTCGAGTTCGGCGGAGCTGCTAGTTTATATGTACGCTGTTAGATTGAAATTAAACGCGTGCATCCCTACCAATTGAGGTGCAGCATGAGCGTCGTGGACAGTCAGCACACCCAGACGACTTGCTTCAGCAACTACAATTTTCCTTTAATGGTGTGGCTAATAACATGAGCTTGCTATAACAAAGTGGAAATTAACATGTCCGTACTCAAACCGATTATATTGCACTGCATTCTATGAAACAAAACAAGGACACGTGTTCAATACAATCCCCTAAGCTCAAGAAGGCCGTGAGTTTTATTTTCTTACATACACCAAAATAATGATTCTAAGGACCTATGAACAGAACAAAAGGATCCAAGCGAAACCTAGTTCGTCTTGGATCCTTTCACAAAGCCAAGCCAGATAGCTCTTTTCGCGAAATCATGCAGACTCGGTGAGGCCGAGCACCTTCATTGTCGGTGCCTTTGCTCCTTTATTAACCATTTTTCTGCAGAATCGGAGTCCTGTGGACGAGCATATATTTAGTATGCAAGATTTGATTCATCATGAAATGTTATGAACAATGTGATATACACAAACCTGCAGAAGCTTTAGCATTTGCTCCTCGATGGTGCCACGCATAGCCGTAGTTTCAACATTTATGGGACGAGTTGCACCCATTCGATGCGCATACGACTAATAACTTGCTCCTCCATACTAACCAGAGAAAATAAGGGCCATCAGTCAATAATGGCCGGTCATACACACTAGTAGTGACAATGTCATAGCTGATAAGAAATATATCCTCTTAAAGGGTTAACTAAAGTGCTAAATACCAGTAGGAACACAAAATATCCCATGTTGGATAGATTAAGAAAAACGACTGCATAGAATATGGTAGTCAATTTTTATTCGCATCCCAGCAAAAAAAATGTGTACCCTTATTTTGATGAATTGCCAGATGAAAGTATGTCAGTAGTAGAGCAGTTAAGATTACCTCCTATCCCATATTGGTTCCATCAGAAAAACATGATTCACAAAACTCAAATCAAGGCCAAGTGCTGCAGTTCCATCCATCAGTAAAGCCATGCATGTTGGATCCTCTTTATACTTCAACAATGCACTTCTCTGAAAATAATTGCGGCAATACCCAGATCAGCCACAAATTGTTGAGATATACCAATCCCTAATTAGCATCAGCGTGTAGTATAGTAGAAACAGTGAAGCAAACCGGGCACTAGAGACTTAGAGAGGTACACATCAGGCCGTCAGGTAATGGAAGAAGGGAGATACTACATATGAAGGGAAGGGATGGAAGGAAGGAGTAATGTGATATCAATGAACGCCAGAAAGGTTCACCAAGCCAAATAAAACTAGGTGTGTCTGAGTTTAAAAAAATGTTGCCTTTTGGGGGAAAGATAAGAACGAGGTAGCAAATATACAGCACTTAGATATGTTATACATGTATGCAGAAGAAAGAACAGCACATACCTTACTGCCCAAAGGCATGGGACTGTACATTCCAGCATATGTTATGCCAGCAATAGTCAGCTGAACAGAAGGAGATCGTTAACCAACTAATTCATACTCTCGTAAGTAGAAAATGAATACAGGGTTTAACATTTACCTGCTGCTCAATCACATGAATATGCTCCAGAAACTGAGAAAAAATTATTACTTTGTCAGGCAATGTCTGTGGTAATCTGGTATGCAGGTTATTACTGGCAAGACCAGCACCATTGGTTATGTTAGTAGAGTGCCCATGTACGTTCGCCTCTCGCAAACTTCTCAACTTCTCGACCAAATAAGCAACTTTGCTGCTAGTCGTTGACTGCCAATCTGGATCCCAGTCATCCTGCATAAAATGGAGAAATAAGTACACCGAGAAGTGCCTGAAGAAGTTGCATATAGCATCATATAGCTTCAAGTACACACCTGCTTATATGAAGGCTGCAACTCAATTAGATCCTTTGGAACTGGCCATTTTGGGTTTGGATTTTCTGGCCTTGCAAGACTTTCGGGAGACTGCATCTCATAATTGTTGCCGCACACTATGCATTTCTCACTATCCAAAGCAACACAATCATGGCACAGCAGATGCCGACAAGGTGTTATAACAGGTAAGCGGCACCAGTCTCGACACCTGAAGATAGCAATATGAATGTTTGAGCAAGTCAGATTTATTTGATTGATGGATAATATGCTTTAGTTTTTATTGATAACTTTCATACCTTACACAATCCGTGCCATTGAACAGAGCATATCTTATGGATTGATATTCCTCTGAAAGAGGATCAAGACCCCCCTGCATCAACTCATCCATAGTTTCTTGTATATCCTGACCAGCCTCTCCTACTTTAATATGCCCAGCAACACAACAAGACAAGCGGACATTCCTTATAGTTGTAGTACGAAATTTCCACTGCTTGGGGTTCAGAAGTGATTCCACATGGGAAGGGTCATTCCAATCAGCCATCAGTATATTCCGGCGAATAGTAACAACCAGTTCATTGTAACTTTTTGCATGCCCCTCACTGAAGTCTAGGAAAGTTATATTCTTTATGCAAGGAGGGATGTTTTTAAGATCTGCTTTTCTTGCACTAATCATGGTCCTCCGAAGCAGCTCCACAAGACGAAGGCGCCCCTCTTCCATTTGTGCCTCAAAGGGCTTATGAATTCCAGATTCCCATGACTGGTAGTTTTCACCGTAAGCTTCTTCATGAAGAAACTTAAGCACGTACTCCATAATACGCTTGGCTAACAGATCGACGATTCCGTGCGCGAGACCTACTAGTAGTTACATACGGATGCAGCCAGCGCGCACTCAGATTGTGACCATGGCGATCGAGGATAGCCCAACAGCTAGCAGTGCACGTAGCAGGGGCACACTGCACAGGATGACACGATCGATCGAGTCGCGGCGCAGATCCGATCGAGCGAGGCATCCGTCCTGGGACTGGGAGATGTGGGCAGCGATAGCGGCATGCCATGCATGCGTCTCAGGAACCACGACGACGGGGACCCCCGTAACGTACGCGATAGCGGCATGCCATGATAATTTCTCAATGGATTTTTCTACTCCCTCCGTCTTAAAATAGATGTCTCAAATTTGTCAAAATTTAGATGAATATAGACACTATTTAGTGTATAGATTCATCTAAATTTGGTAAATCCGCGACATCTTTTTTGAGACGGAGGGAGTATAAGTTTTCTAAAACTTTACATCGTTTGACTCCTTCAGGAAAAAATTATATTGTCTTCTTTTATGAAACAGAAGTACTACTATGAGTGCTCAACATTAAATTTTGAACCAGAAACTGGCTAAACGAAGAGGAATATCACGTAAGCTGCTTAAAATTTTTGTTACATATGGATAAATCGCCATCTTCTCTTCAGTCATAGGATTTGCGATCTTAACTAGAGCATAGCTTTTGACCGCAGGTGGTCTCTTTATCACCAGCTAGCACTCTATTGCCTTCAAGAAATGTGCGGCATTCGATAGCCTTTTTGCGGATGTCATATGTATGCTGGCCAAAATTATACACGTGCAATCCAGTTAGCCATAGTAGAATACATTAGTGGAGAAGGGGCCTCTAGTCCGGACCCGTAAAGGATTCTTTGGTTCGTACATATTGGCGGACAATTCGTTATTTCTTGAAAACAACTTTTTTCTTAGTACCAACAACTTTTCGAATCTCTGTCTTTCACTTCAGCAATTTCAGCGTGCTACCCAGCTTCTTCTGGCCATCTTTGCTAGTTGGGTACAATAATTTGTTGTGGTCATGTAATATCTGCTTGAACAACAACCTCTCATTTTCTATGTCGCAGTCTCGCTTTGCATCAGAAATGACCCGACCAAGATCATCAACGGGCTCATCTGATTCCCGTTATTCACCTCCTTCTTCTTCATTGTCTTTCATTGCGGTATCAGTGTATTCAGGAAACATAGATCGGTAGTTGTCATCATCGTTCTTTTCTTCATGCCCGTCTTCTATCATAACCCCTCTTTCTCCGTGTTTGGTCCAAACATTATAGCCGAACATGAAACCGGACCGAAGAAGATGACTCTGAATGACTCTTGCGAAAGTGTGAGCCTTCTCATTCATACATTTAACACATGGTCTGTTTATGACCAGCTAGCACTCTATTGCCTTCAAGAAATGTGCGGCATTCGATAGCCTCTTTGCGGATGTCATATGCATGCTGGCCAAAATCATGCATGCGCAATCCAGTTAGCCATAGTACACCACAGAAATAGAAAGCTACGCCGAGGACTGGGAGCTACGCCGACGGCCAAACGTTGGGGCCATCAGCGTAGCCATCGTCCAGGCTAGCTTTCCTCCACGGCCATCAGCGTACACCTTCCCTCAGCGTAGCCTACGCCGACGGCTGCCCTCGGCGTAGCTATTTTTCCTTTCACCTTATTAACCTTTGAAAAATCATAACTAAATCATTCTAATTCGGAAAAATACAAATAATATATCAAAATTTGCAGAAAAATAAGATCTATCTATCTAAACTCAAATATTACATATTTATTAAAAAATTAAATGAAACATAAAACATTATATATAGTTTAAAACGGGCATAAAAAATTCAAAAACGATTGAAACAATGCGAAACCTTCACGTGGTGTCATATTATGTGACATAGTTACAGGAAAAATATCAAACCTGGTATATTGATTATTTCTGAAAACCTATCTCATTCGAGGTTTCTTGGCTTTCGGGTCAAATGACCAATGTTATGGCTAGAATCAAGACATAGTTTGTAATAATGTGCCCATATTATGCATACATGTGCATCATGGGATGGCGAACAGTGTTGCAGGAGGAAGTTTTCCTTTTCATCGCACCAAAAAACTATTTTTCATTTTCTGAGCACAAAAAACGGACGGTTTTGTGAAGCAACCACCAAATGGCTAATTCAAAATGCTACCACCATATTTTACAAAAATACTAGACCACCTTATATGGACAATGTCCTAACAGGGGGATCTGAAACCTTTCCGTCCACCCCTGGTGAAAAAGATAAATTTCTGCCGAATCGGATAGAAGTGGGTCAGATATGAACTTTAGGTATATGATCCGACGCTCATGTTTTTTTTACAAAAATAATTTTTAGGTTCACAATATGCTATTTTATCAAAGATCCAATGCAAGTTTAGTGAGACTCGGCCCCGAGCTAAGAATCTTCATGCCCACCGTTCGACAAAGTTTGACGATATTTTAAAATGGGCATAAGAAATTAAAAAATGATCGAAACAATGTGAAACCTTCACGTGATGTCATATTATGTGACATAGTTACAAGGAAAAATATCAAACCTGGTATGTTGATTATGTCTAAAAAAACCTTCACAAAATGACCTATCTCATTCAAGGTTTCTTGGCTTTCAGGTCAAATTACCAATGTTATGGCTAGAATCAATGCATAGTTTGTGATAATATGCCCATATTATGCATACATGTGTATCATGGGATAGCGAACAATTTTGTAGGAGGAAGTTTTCCTTTTTGTCGCACCAAAAAGCCATTTTTCATTTTCCGAGCACAAAAAACGGACGGTTTTGTGAAGCAACCACCAAATGGTAATTCAAAATGCTACCACCACATTTTACAAATATACTAGACCACCTTATATGGAAAATGTCCCAACAGGGGGATCCCAAACCTTTTCGTCCACCCCTAGTGAAAAAGATAAATTTCTGCCAAATCGGTAGGAAGTGGGCCAGATATGAACTAAAGGTACATGATCAGATGCTCATGGTTTTTATAAAAATCATTTTTAGGTTCATAATATGCTATTTTATCAAAGATCCAATGCAAGTTTAGTGAGGTTCGTCCCCAAGCTAAGAATCTACATGCCTGCCGTTCGACAAAGTTTGACGATAGTTTAAAACAAGCATAAGAAATTAAAAAACGATCGAAACAATGTGAAATCTTCATGTGGTGTCATATTATGTGACATAGTTACAAGGAAAATATTAAACCTGGTATATTGATTATGTCTGAAAAACCTTCACAAAATGACCTATCTCATTCGAAGTTTCTTGGCTTTGGTCAAATGACCAATGTTATGGCTAGAATCAAGTCATAGTTTGTGATAATATGCCCATATTGTGCATACATGTGTATCATGGGATGACGAACAATGTTGCGGGAGGAAGTTTTCCTTTTTATCGCACCAAAAAGGCATTTTTTATTTTTCGAGCACTTAAAAGGGGGATTTTCTGAAGCAACCACCAAATAGCTAATTCAAAAACGGAGGGTTTGTGATTAGTTGATATGGATATCATATTTTAATTCCTTTCATTTTTCTGATCAATTTAGACATATTATTTATCAAATTCCGATTTACGGATTTAAAGATATTAATTATTCCATATTAAATAGAAAAATACAAAAAAGTAAAATTATTATATTTTTATTTGAATTCAATAGTTTTTATTTGAGTCAGTAATATTTTTACTTATTCATTATTGTTTACTTAAATAAGTGTTTGTAGTTTCAAAAAATAAAAACATGTGACATAATGATATAAGAGTTAATAGGATTGATATTATAATATTGACAACTAGGTACAAATTGCTTCGTGGAAACTGATTCGGAAGGAACTGAGAAGTTAAGCATGTTGGAACTAGAATAGTGCTAGGATGGATGACCGAGTGGGAAGTTTATTAAAGGCTGCAATTTAATCAAAGATTAAATATAATTAGTGTTAAAAATGTTCGAGGGGTGACTGCAATTTAATCAAAGATTAAATATAATTAATGTTAAAAATGTTCCAGGTGAGAAATTAATGATTCAAACGATTCAAAGATTTTAAAAGTTGAGAAAAAATAAAAAAAAATTGAATTTTTTTTGGGATTTTTTACAACCTGCCGTTATTATGCCGACGGGGCTATGCCGAGGGCAAGGCCGTCGGCGTAGCATACGCCGACAGAAAAAAGTGCCTCCACTGAGGGAGACCTTTGCCGAGGAGGCTACGCCGAGGGCATTTTGGCCTATGCCGACGGCTTTTTGCCCTCGGCGTGGCGTCTTGGTTCTGTGGTAGAATGCTTTGTGATTTCTGATTATTTCTGTGAGATTTTGAGATCGTAGCACTGCATTTCATCATTTCTAATAAAATGGCGTATTTTTCTTTACTTTTGGCACAAATTCTGTTATACCTAATACAGTAGATTATTTATTTTTCTGAAGGCACTGAACATATATTGTGTTTGTGTATTCCAGAGTTACGAGTCAAGTAAAGTTTGGGGGAAATACTACAAGTGAAAAGTTTTCTTTCGGGGAGGGAGCGGTGACTTTTTCCTTTAAGCAAATACACATATACCGCAATATAATGACCAGAAGGACCTAGGAACATGAAAAAATAGCTCGTGTTGGATCCTTGAACACAGTTGAGTTTCACCATACAGCTAATTTCGGATGTATCATGTAGACTCCGATGAGGCCAAGCACCTTCAGTTTTAGCCTTGCATTCTATTTTATTGACCATTTTTCTGCAAGCACAAGATTTCCGAGGACAAGGGACATATTCAATACACAACAAGCTAAACGGTAGTTTCATATATAGAATGACAATAGGACCTATGATTTTATATGGAGCAGAATGTTGGCTCAACATAAGATAATAAATCCAACAAATGAGCAACGGAGGATGTATGGCCCTATAAAAGAAATGCCAGAGTTAAAAACAAGGTAATATAATATGTTATAAAGTATGGGTGGCACATATCAAAAAATAAGCTAGTCGGGCATAGACTAAAATGGTTTGGGCATATACAATGGAGTGATCCGAAGCAAAAAATCACAGAGCAGGCCTGGTTCAAAGTGAAGGAAAAAAATACTAGGAGGGACATCGAGCGACCAAAGTTTAATTGGGAGGAGGCGGTTTAAAAGGATTTTATGGGAGTAAATGGTGAAACTAGGTCTTGTGGCATATAGGACGATAACAACCCTTGAATTAGTCTCCAGCAAAAACACGCGGTCTGAAGGTTGAAGGTGAAGGGCTTCCCAAGGATTTCGATGTAATTTTCGTTTTTATTGAGCTGCTTTTTTACTGTTCGATTTTTCTTTTAATACCATAGTCCTGTTCGCAAAAAAAGAGAGGGTAATATAAGTCTGGGTAGGGTTGTGATGCTTGAGACACATCCATGGGAACAGATCGAACTTGAAGGAGTTGAAGAATATATAAAAAAAACTCTGTAGCGGATGAAGCTGATGAATGAATCAAGGAAGCCTATGATGATGAGAAAGATGGCAAAGTGCGTCAAAAGAAATCCAGTCTCAACAGAGCATATGTATACTCCTCCCCAGAATAACAGCGGCGGCTTGATAGGGTACATGCTGATGCTAATGTGAATATACAAAAAATCTGCTCATTTGAAATATAAGATGTTTTAGCTTTGTTAAAAAAAGTGTATGTAGACTTCATTTAGTGTATAGGTTTATATAGGTTTCAAATCAAAATATAAAGGCTGGCTGGCTTAGGTAGAGTTAATTAACCTACGTTGTTGGAGTAGTAGTCCATCTCTCGCACGTACTCCATAATACGCTTGGCTAACAGATCGACGATTCTGATTTTAGTTCCGTACGTGCGCGAGACCTACTAGTAGTTACATACGTACGGATGCAGCCAGCGCGCATTCAGATTGTGACCATGGCGATCGAGGATAGCCCAACAGCTAGCAGTGCACGTAGGGGCACACTGCACAGGATCATGACACGATCGATCGAGTCGCGGCGCAGATCCGATCGAGCGAGGCATCCGTCCTGGGACTGGGAGATGTTGCTTGCACGCACCCAAGTGGGCAGCGATAGCGGCATGCCATGCATGCGTCTCAGGAACCACGACGACGGGGACGGGGACGGCGAGCGGGGCCCACTGCCCGTAACGTACGTTGTGCGCCAGAAAAAACAGGACGCAGCATGCATGCAGGATCAGCCTCGGTCACCGCGCAGGGGCATCTCCGACTCCAACAACGTATATATATATATATTGTCGCGACTCCAACCTTCTCACGCCGCTCCGCGACACCAGAGTGCTGAGCCAATAGAGCAAGCCTCTGTTCCAGTTCGCACAAGACGATCGATCGACCAAGGAGCCCGCCAGCCAGCCAGCCTTTGACCGCAGCAGGTGACGGCCGCGGAGCTTCCTTGTCGGCTCGGCCCACCAAAAGCAGCAGGATAGCTAGCTAGCTAGCTAGGAGACGTCGCCACCGCAAGCAAAGGCTCCGCGGCCCACTCTATATGTATCTCTCTGCATTGCCGCAGCGCAACGGCGCCGCGCGGATCGGAAGCGCATCGTCGTATACCATGCACTACAATTTTGTACATCCAACAAATGGTGTGTATTCCATTTTGTATGCTTTTAGAGGTAATCTGGCAAAGGTTGACAATTTATATTTTGCATAGTTGAGATGATTTCCATCATGGAATTTTCTGACTATGATTCCTTATATGGTGGTGGTAATTATCTCCTTTTCATTTCAATAAATTAGTAGTATTAATATTTTATAGGGTTTTAATGTTACATTTGTCGATGAGCTTGGCAGGACAAGATGTTGAGGTGCAAAATTACTTTTGAACCTTGACGACCAACCAGAAATGGTGGTGCAACGAGTGTACATTTACATGTGCACTAAGGAAAGTTGTGCAACAAAAACTGTGGGTCCAAATTAAGTGCTTCTCCAGATATCTACCACTGTGTATTCATCGAAAATTTTGGTACACTATAACTATCTCCCCTAATAGTATGGGGTACAGAATGTGCCAATCAGAGCAGTAGACGGAGACTCACACTTTTGAAACGGTGTTCTTTAGCGAGGTGGCCCAGATTTCAGACTGCTAATTCTCTTGTGCCCGACTCTTAGACTATGTTGTCCATTATATATGCTTGTTGAAATACATTGTTGATGTTATCATGTCAAGTTATTATTTTCGGAGAGAGAACATCTCCTTTGTTCTGAGATATTCTGAGGGCAGTGCTTTTTTTGCAAGCTTCAGTCTACATGGAGAAAGTTTGAACAAAAAAAATGCTTTCTGGACCAAGGTGGGGAGGAGGGAGAAGAGAGTCAGCCTTGGCCAAGGTCGTCAAGCTGGGGAAACGGCTAGAGGACATGGCCAGCAGCAGGGATGGCGGCATGCATCAGGACGAGAGAGCTGTGGGCGATGTTGCTCGAGTTCTGGGCGGAGCTGCTAGTTTATATGTACGCCGCTGTTAGATTGAAATTAAACGTGCATCCCTACCAATTGAGGTGCAGCATGAGCGCGTCGACTGGACAGTCAGCACACCCAGTACGACTTCGTACTTCAGCAACTACAATTTTCCCTTTAATGGTGTGGCTAATAACATGAGCTTGCTATAACAAAGTGGAAATTAACATGTCCGTACTCAAACCGATTATATTGCACTGCATTCTATGAAACAAAACAAGGACACGTGTTCAATACAATCCCCTAAGCTCAAGAAGGCCGTGAGTTTTATTTTCTTCTGTACACCAAAATAATGATTCTAAGGACCTATGAACAGAACAAAAGGATCCAAGCGAAACCTAGTTCGTCTTGGATCCTTTCACAAAGCCAAGCTTCGCCAGATAGCTCTTTTCGGCGAAATCATGCAGACTCCGGTGAGGCCGAGCACCTTCATTGTCGGTGCCGCCTGCTCCTTTATTAACCATTTTTCTGCAGGCACTGGAGTCCTGTGGACAGAGCATATATTTAGTATGCAAGATTTGATTCATCATGAAATGTTATGAACAATGTGATATACACAAACCTGCAGAAGCTTTAGCATTTGCTCCTCGATGGTGCCACGCATAGCCAGAGTTTCAACATTTATGGGACGAGTTGCACCCATTCGATGCGCACGACTAATAACTTGCTCCTCCATACTAACCAGAGAAAATAAGGGCCATCAGTCAATAATGGCCGGTCATACACACTAGTAGTGACAATGTCATAGCTGATAAGAAATATATCCTCTTAAAGGGTTAACTAAAGTGCTAAATACCAGTAGGAACACAAAATATCCCATGTTGGATAGATTAAGAAAAACGACTGCATAGAATATGGTAGTCAATTTTTATTCGCATCCCAGCAAAAAAAATGTGTACCCTTATTTTGATGAATTGCCAGATGAAAGTATGTCAGTAGTAGAGCAGTTAAGATTACCTCCTATCCCATATTGGTTCCATCAGAAAAACATGATTCACAAAACTCAAATCAAGGCCAAGTGCTGCAGTTCCATCCATCAGTAAAGCCATGCATGTTGGATCCTCTTTATACTTCAACAATGCACTTCTCTGAAAATAATTGCGGCAATACCCAGATCAGCCACAAATTGTTGAGATATACCAATCCCTAATTAGCATCAGGCGTGTAGTATAGTAGAAACAGTGAAGCAAACCGGGCACTAGAGACTTAGAGAGGTACACATCAGGCCGTCAGGGTAATGGAAGAGAAGGGGAGATACTACATATGAAGGGGAAGGGATGGAAGGAAGGAGTAATGTGATATCAATGAACGCCAGAAAGGTTCACCAAGCCAAATAAAACTAGGTGTGTCTGAGTTTAAAAAAATGTTGCCTTTTGGGGGAAAGATAAGAACGAGGTAGCAAATATACAGCACTTAGATATGTTATACATGTATGCAGAAGAAAGAACAGCACATACCTTACTGCCCAAAGGCATGGGACTGTACATTCCAGCATATGTTATGCCAGCAATAGTCAGCTGAACAGAAGGAGATCGTTAACCAACTAATTCATACTCTCGTAAGTAGAAAATGAATACAGGGTTTAACATTTACCTGCTGCTCAATCACATGAATATGCTCCAGAAACTGAGAAAAAATTATTACTTTGTCAGGCAATGTCTGTGGTAATCTGGTATGCAGGTTATTACTGGCAAGACCAGCACCATTGGTTATGTTAGTAGAGTGCCCATGTACGTTCGCCTCTCGCAAACTTCTCAACTTCTCGACCAAATAAGCAACTTTGCTGCTAGTCGTTGACTGCCAATCTGGATCCCAGTCATCCTGCATAAAATGGAGAAATAAGTACACCGAGAAGTGCCTGAAGAAGTTGCATATAGCATCATATAGCTTCAAGTACACACCTGCTTATATGAAGGCTGCAACTCAATTAGATCCTTTGGAACTGGCCATTTTGGGTTTGGATTTTCTGGCCTTGCAAGACTTTCGGGAGACTGCATCTCATAATTGTTGCCGCACACTATGCATTTCTCACTATCCAAAGCAACACAATCATGGCACAGCAGATGCCGACAAGGTGTTATAACAGGTAAGCGGCACCAGTCTCGACACCTGAAGATAGCAATATGAATGTTTGAGCAAGTCAGATTTATTTGATTGATGGATAATATGCTTTAGTTTTTATTGATAACTTTCATACCTTACACAATCCGTGCCATTGAACAGAGCATATCTTATGGATTGATATTCCTCTGAAAGAGGATCAAGACCCCCCTGCATCAACTCATCCATAGTTTCTTGTATATCCTGACCAGCCTCTCCTACTTTAATATGCCCAGCAACACAACAAGACAAGCGGACATTCCTTATAGTTGTAGTACGAAATTTCCACTGCTTGGGGTTCAGAAGTGATTCCACATGGGAAGGGTCATTCCAATCAGCCATCAGTATATTCCGGCGAATAGTAACAACCAGTTCATTGTAACTTTTTGCATGCCCCTCACTGAAGTCTAGGAAAGTTATATTCTTTATGCAAGGAGGGATGTTTTTAAGATCTGCTTTTCTTGCACTAATCATGGTCCTCCGAAGCAGCTCCACAAGACGAAGGCGCCCCTCTTCCATTTGTGCCTCAAAGGGCTTATGAATTCCAGATTCCCATGACTGGTAGTTTTCACCGTAAGCTTCTTCATGAAGAAACTTAAGCATGGGGTGAAGATGTGCAACCTGACTAGTTGGTGTGTTCGGTGTAGGTGTACCAGTTAAAATCCACCTGTTTGAAGCAACCAAAGAAACGGCCATCTGCAATTTATTTGTCAGGGCGAGACTGGAACCTAAAGTGTGTCCTTCATCTAATATTACTCTAAACCAATGGATCTGCTTTAAAATACTTCTCTTCTGTGGACCCCATTCTGTGCTTAATCTGCTAAATGTGGTTATGACAATGTCATAGTCCCAAGCAAGGATGTGAGCAGGAGGCCTCTTGTGATCTCCCCATGCATAAACATTCAGTGTATCTGAGGAAACATGGCGTTCTATCTGTGTTGTCCAGTGATCAATTAAATTAGCAGGCACAACTATCAAGGTGGCCCTAGATAAATAAAACCTCACTAAATCCAGCGGTTTTTCAAGAGCAATTTCAAGCGCAGTCGAGTCAAAGGCCAAATCATCAAGCATAGATGGATAATACCACCGAGTTACACCTTTCTCGATCTTCCTCACAAGACCAAATGCTTGAAATATCTTGAAATATGGACGGGCACCCTTGCCTATGGTTGCACGTGCATCCAGAACTGGGCGTGTCAAACCAACTGATTCCATCTCAAGATGTTTTTTGAGAGGAAGTTTTGCCAACCACAATAAAGCCTTCTTGGTTTCAGAGTTGATCAAAGAAACACTATCTTTCAATATGTTCGCGAAAAATGATACATTCTGCTCATTTCCTGGCAATGCATCTTTCTTGTAAAATCCTGGCAAATAGGTTATCTTTCTCTTGAAATCCCAGGATTCCTCTGAAGCAGTGCATGTCTTTCGTGCAGCATCCGCATTCATACTGCAAAACCATGCTGTAGTAGAATCAAGAACAGTTCCATCTAATAGCCGCCACTTTCTGCAACCATCACACTGAACCCACGTCTCACTTAACTCAGAGGTGGTGTCTCTCTTCCTTTAGTGCCAGCTGAATCTTTGTTGTAAGCATCCATGAGGTTTTTCCTAACATGTTTCAAGTTTTCGTGAACTTTAGTACTTGAGTAGCTGGCATTATATGTGGGTTGCATGATTCTGGTGGCTTCTCACTTGAAACAGGCATGTTAACCCTTGATAGACCAGGGTCTACTAACCTGCCTCTCTTTCTTGATGATCTTGTACTGGGAACAGAGTCACCACCATTATGCGATAACCCACTTGAAGATGGATCTTCTTTAACATCCTCCTTCCCTGCAGGCCTTTTTGATTCAAATAAAGAATCATTTCTGTTTGGACAGTTGCTGGCATTGAATTCATAGTATCCATACTTTTTATCTGGTTTATGCATGCACCACTTTATATCCACCCCTTTTGGTGGTTCTGCTAGCGTTCCTTGGGTTTTGAGAATAAGAGACAATGCTGTCACTGTCTTTCCTAATCCAGGTTCATCACAGAACATACCTCCGCAAGTCGTTTATGGTTGGAGCAATCCCGGTGAATATTTCACCAGAGGTAACATTTATGAAGAAAGGAAAGCCATCCTCGGTGCAGAAATTCTTGCATAGAGGATGCGCTAAGGGCTCTGTGTTCTGCTCTCGCCTCAACATCCATTCAATAGCGGCCTCTTGATGAGGAAAAAGCTTAAGCTTCATGCAAGGCATAATAGAGGCAGCAAGAGTCCTCAGATGGTGGCAACTAGCTGCCACTCTTATTAAATCCCTGGGTTTAAGCCGAATTAGCACCTTATTCAATAAATCATCAGGGATATCCCAGATACCCACCTCCAGCACATTATCCAATACGACATCAGGTATTATTCTTGTTATCTGCATCCCTTTCTCCGCCCTAACACTAGGGAGAACTTTGAAGATTTCATGCAGGTCAAATGACTTGTCGTTACTCGATGTAGATGACATCTGATGAACCTCACAGCCAAGGACATGGCAATCGGTGCAGCTCCAAATATACCGGTCATCAGAGTGTGCATTATCACGAGAACTCCAGTCAAAGGCAACTAAAGCGTTCCTAGCATCCCAGTTGGAACTGCAAAAGAACATTGCCTTAGACTAAGAGTTAAGCAGCATAAACAAAGAGGAATTGCTGAAATAAGTAAAGCTAAGAGTTACGACCCTGCTTGAATAGTCGCTGGAGTGATCAACTCAATTGCATAAGATACAGCTAACTAAAATGCAGTAAACATGAGAAGTTTGGAAGCTATCGCCGCTAATTTCTGAAATAATCTGTGACAGAGCCATTAGATTGTATTATTAATTACAGTCAAATCCACAGGAAATGCATGGTAATAATCTACCAACACCTGAATGGCCTTTTGAAAGATGTGATTGACACATTACTGACTAGGATGTGTAGCAGCAAATGCAGAGAAATTTTCTGACAATTCAGATCGCAATTGCAATTGCCCAAGTTAGACAAGGCAGCGAGCTAATAGAGACAGTTCTAAATCTGACCAGCATAGGCCACAGAGCTAATGGCAACAAATTTCCCGCATCAGAAGCCTGTATGTATGTAACCACGACTGAAAATGAGAAAATCCTACCCCAAAAGCCACCAAGCTCTACAAATTCATTGCCCCAGAAGTGACGCCCTGGATCCGGGGAAGGTGATGTAGCAATTCAATTCCACGGGGTACATAGATAGCAACGCAGGCATCGGAAGAAAAAAAATTGCAGGGGGAGGGCAGCAGAAGCACCTGAGGTGCTTGAAGACGGCGGCCGCGGCAGGGGCGCGGGAGCGCGGGAACTGCCAGCCGGACCAAGCGACGAGGGGCAGGTAGACGTCGACGAGCAGCACGGCCCTGGCCTCGACCACCTCGCCGTCTTCCCCTTTCCTGGTGACCACCCTGAGGACCCTGGCCTCGACCTCGACGCAGCGGTGCCCCGCGAGCGTCCTCAGCTGGCGCACGACGCTGCTGCCCCCGCCGCCGGCGCTCGCCCGCCACTTGGAGGACCCCCGCGGGGTGGCGTGCGCGTCGTCGGGGAGCGGCGCGAGGGGCACGGCGCCGCAGGCGGTGAGGGAGCAGGGGGCGAGCGGGCGGATGGATCCGGCGACTGCGTGCGCGGCGGGGACGGAGACCACCACGCGGAGATACCCGCCGAGCTTCCGGTGCGCGGGCGCATCGCCGCCGCCGCCGCCAATGACAATGGCCATGGCGGGCGGGTTGGTTCGGATAGGGCAGTGGGGCTGCTAGGGTTAGGGCTGGCGCAGTCCCATTGGGGAATCCGGGATGGTCACGGCTCGCCGCCGCGGATCACGAGGGAATTGGGTTCCGATTTGATTTGGCTATGGACGGAGCCGGGATCGCCACGGCGACGATGTGTGGGGGAGGTGGGAGAGGAAACGGCGGCAGGGAAACAGGGGGGTGGAGGGAGAGAGGCAGAGGAAGGAGGTAGCGTAACGACCGGGCGCCCCACGCGGGGAGTTTTGCGGTTGAACGGATCGGGGTCTGCCCGTGTGCGCGTCTCTCTGACAGGTGGGGCCGGTACTATCGTGGGGAATCCAGATTGGATCTATGGGCTCTCCGCCGTTTTATGTGGACCGCGTGTTCTCTTTCTCTCCGGCCCGTTCACTAAACCCACAGGCGATCCTGCAGGAACACTTTTTTTTTTTTACTATTGCAGGAACAACACTTGTATGCACTAGAAAATTTTGCTTAGTGTACCTCCTTTTTGCCATGAATAGTAAGGCTTACGTGTTGTTTAATACGATCATTTAAAAAAAATCAATAATATCAGGATTATATTGTACACGATTAATATTGTTGGATTCGTATTAAAAAAACACTTTTCAGTGATATTGACTTTCAAGGAGTTGGTCTT
Organism: Avena longiglumis; assembly: GCA_030063025.1. NCBI lineage: Eukaryota > Viridiplantae > Streptophyta > Magnoliopsida > Poales > Poaceae > Avena > Avena longiglumis. Next base: position 22,559,219 of record CP125973.1, read on the forward strand.
TCAATATTTTTTGTGTGAATAGGACTCTGTGCCATTAAAAAAAGGTCAAACAGTACAAAACATATCATTAAAAATAAAAATCATATCAAAATCCTTGAGAATACATTTATCTTCAACCTCTAAACCGTGTCGACGGGGCGTCGCCGCTGCCGTTCCCCTTGAGTTGGCCCAGATGTTGTTGCTTACGGATGGCAAGTCGTCGAACGGGTCAAAAAGACCACATCCGTCCCGAACACGAAGAAGAAGGATAAACTGGCGATAAAACTCCTCAACAATCCGAAGATCCCCGGAAGAAGTTCTTGACTACCACACCACTCCCGCAAGCTCCTCGACGTCCTTGTCGAGATGAACCAGAAGCCAGGGAGACCTTATTGGAAGAAACACTACTGCCACCATCTGAGCACCAGACTTGAACCCTAAAAAGGAAAATGGAGCCCTCCCGCCAATGGGGCCTAGATCAACCCCACCTCGATGGCCCCCGTGTCACCTCCCCAAGCGAGGCGACCCCTACACCTTGCGCGTCCAAGCTCCTCCCATCCAGCGTCCCTCCCACCGCTATCGCCTGGCGTACAATTCGGCTTGGGGGAGTGCTCTTGGTGGTCGAGTAGTCATGCAGGCGACGTTCTGGTGCTTTCCCAGACGGCGGCATGGCGGGTGGCGTGGCCAGTTGGTGGCACAAGTTGTGAGATGCTGAGGGCTGGCCGTTGGAGCCCTAAAGGCCTAGATTTAGGCCCTTTTGGGCCCGATATAGGTTAGGGTGGTCCTTGTCGGTCTTGGCCTCGTCACTTCTGGGTGGTTTACAAAGTGGCTGGTGATGAGGGTGGCGATGATCATGTCGCGCTTGCTGCAGCGTGGTGGCGGGAGCTTCATGGGTCTATCTGGGTCTCGAGGGCCTCTGGCGCCCGATGGCTGTGAAAATAGCCATCCTTTTCCGCATTTAAACATTGTTTTTAATCAAGCATTTGACAAAATTCTCTCTAGCTTTGTCACTAATGACTAATTATTGCAAAGATATGCAAACAACTTGCTTTGAATTGTGTTTGTGCAGGAAATTATGCTTTTTAATGCAAAATCAGGAGCTATAAATGAAGATTTTGAGGAAGTCTACACGACCAAGTAATGTTGGAGCAAACCTCATGCGCTAGATGTCATAACGACCACTGGTACAGGCAGGGCCCGCCCATACGGTCCGCCCGTACCATGTTTTGGGTGGCTTTATCTTATCAAACCCTACGACTTTCGTGAAGACGCCTATATATTTTAAGATCCCAGTCGCTGCGCAGAGGACCGCTATTATCATATTGCATCACACCACCACCAAAGGAAATCCACACCATAGTTCATCCCCTTCATCCTCCATCCTTTCTATTAGCCATTTTCATTATCTTGTACTTTAGATCTCCTTGTGATTCGGCGACCATTGTAAGAATAATTGATTTCAGTCTAAGTATTTTGCACAATATTTTCTATCCTTGATCTTATTGTTATGAGCGAGTAGTCCTCACAGGATGCGAGTTGGGGTGAAACCTCACAGCGATTATGTGCATTTAATATATGAGAGCATTTTCTATTGTTTGAATAAGGGATTTGTATCTTTGTTTCTTTGTCTCTTGCCTCGATGTTTGGACTTGTAGGTACCCAAGACCCTTGAGATTGATAAATGCTTGAGGTGATATACTTGATTAGTGGCGATCTCATATGAACTTAGTGACAGAAAGGGTTGTACGGTCTTTGTTTAGCGATCCATTCGGAAACAACAGCAACATCACTATTTAAGGCTTTGATCTATGTCTTTCACATAATAACTGTTTGTAGTCTGGTACTTCGTGGTGCAAACGGTTGGATCAAAAGTCTATTGCTATTCCTGTGACTTGCAAGGGCTTTAGTATATCAGGATGTGCTACCCATAAAGTTTATCTCTATTAAAACATTACAGATGACTTTGCTTATTATTATCTTTTATCGCATATGATGTGTAGCTATAGGTGAATCGTTAACCCTAGCCTATCTTCAACCATTGAAACAACTCATGATATAAAGTAAACTAGAGTGGTCCGGTAAATGAAGGTAAAACAAAAAAATAAAGTTTTATAGACGTGTCCTTTTTAATTCCTTTTAGCATTGTTTCCTAAGGTTCGATTAAACCTTGGACTACTAGGGAAAAGACTATTATATTACATCCATGAATCCAGATCAAAGGTATCAACCCCTTTTTCTGGCGCCGTTTCCGGGAAAGCAATTCGCTATCTCGGTGAGGTCACTAGGGACCATGTTTTTTAGTCTTATTTTTGTTTGTAGTTTATTACTTATTATTAGTTTACTTTTTTGTTACCTATTTGAAAACCCCAAAAAATAGTTACTTGTTTATTTATTTTTCTTACTTTAAAAATATCAAAAAGAAAAGAGCCATGACTCAAAAGAAACTTGGGGAGCATGCTACTCCTACTGATGATTTTATTCGTGCACCTATTACTCAATCCGCTGTTGATGTGGAAGCGTATGAAATTAAGCCTAACATTTTGAGTTTGGTTCAACATAACCAATTTGGAGACTCATCTTTTGAGGATTCAGGTTTGCACCTAAATACTTTTACTGAAATAAATTTATGACATGATGTGCATTAAAGACGTTGACCAAAATTTTGTTAATTTACGTTTGTTTCTTTTCTCTCTTAGAGAAAAGGCTAAGAACCGGGTGCTAAACCCCATGTCTATCTATTGCATCTCCTAGGTAATAAACTTCACTTTTGTGAAAGTTTATTTTTAGGCCTGAAAGTTGCTCAAATAGATGAATAAATTTTAAATTTCTTGCTTGGATGGGATCATTATGCAACAATCATGTCATCTACATATTGCGGTATGCCCACACCTTTGTCAACTAAATCATTCCCAAATCCAGAGATAATCCCGTGGTTAATAGCTCTCCCAAGCATAATTGCTAACGCATCAGAAGCTAAAGCAATAGGGATAAAGGTTCCCCTTGACTAAGGCCTTGATATGTTCAAAAGTACGGTCCAACCTCATCGTTCACCCTGATTCCCACTTTTCCTCTAGTGACAGTTTTCATAACCAAATCATTCCATTGGCTGGAGAAACCTTTCATCTCCAAAATTTGAAGGAGAAAAGGCCATTTGATTTTATCAAAGGCCTTTTCAAAGTCAATCTTGAAGAGGACCCCATCCAATTTCCTAACATGCATGTCATTTAGGATTTCATGTAATGTTATCACTCCCTCCAGGATATACCTCTCCTTTAGGAAGGCAGTCTCTGATGCTCCTATAACTTTACCAATGACAGGGGTAAGTCTTTTAACCATGACTTTTGTAATAATTTTGAAGACCACGTTTAGAAGACAAATAGGCCTGAATTTCTGGATTTTATCAGCAATGCCTTTGGGCACTAAGGTGATAATACCATAATTTAGGCTATTTATGTATTTTTTTTATCATAGAAGTTCTCCAACAGTGCAAAGAGGTCAAACTTGACCACTTCCCAGAACTGTTAAAACTTCACGTTAAAACCATCCGGGCCTGCAGCCTTATTTGGTTCCATCTCAAAAACTACATTTATTTAGTTCTTACATGGTAAATCTTGTATAAGAGAATTACTATCAGCCTCAGATATCTTCGCCACCCCCTCGTGATTAAGGGAGATGGTTGATTGCTTTGCTCTCTGCCAAATTTTTTTTATAAAACTCTATGATGTACTTTTTAGGTTCTCCCCCTTCAATCACACCCTCATCTTGACACAAAGTAGTGATTCTATTCTTCCTTCTTCTCCCGTTTGCTTTCAGGTGGTAGTATTTAGTATTATCATCGCCCTCAAGCAATTATTTTTCTTATGACCTCTATAGCCACTTGGTTTCCTCCTCTTTTGTGGCATCTCTAAGACGTTGCCTTTTGAGGAGCATTTCTTCTCTCTCAATGGTTGTCAGCCCCTCTCTTCAGCATGTTTGTCCATATTATCAATTTCTTCAGTTGTTTTTTCCTCAATCTCCTATGAACAGCTTCAACATTTCTATTCCAACCTTTGAGAGTTTTCCTTGTTCTTCTCAACTTACATTGCCATAGTATGTCAAGTCTATCCCTTTTAGCATCATTTCGCATCCAAGTTTATATTACCAAATCTCCGAGGTTAGGTATGTGCAGCCAACAGTTCTCAAATCTGAATATTGCTGGCTGCATCACCCTGTCACCTGTAGATATGAGGAGAGGAGTGTGATCTGAAAGGTCTCTTACTAGGGCTTGAACAGTGACAAGAGGAAATTGAACATGGGTGATTATAAAAAAGTTTCTTCAGAAGTTGAAATACCAATGCCAAACTTTGACATTTGAAAGTACTGACTGATATCACACAAATCCCACTGCTATGTGTGAGTTTATACGAAACTGAGGAAGCAGTATTTATTATACATTTATCATACATGTTGCAGATATAACAGAAACTTAGCTAGGACGCCATACGGAAGACCATAATGCATATTACAGCCCAATAATGAGACTTCTTTTTTCACCTAAGAACGGCGAGAGATGGGTACGTAGAATCGACCGAGGACCAAAGCGACGAGACGTCGGCACGCTTTGATGCACCGTGCGCTCGCACGTACTTCGTACGTACGTTCCCATGTCCTACTTTGGCGGGAACTTGGACTTGATGCGCTCCACGACGCCGGCGTCGGTCTGCAGCGCGCGCGCCAGCACGTCCGTCGGCACCGCCCCGAACATCGCCGCCGCGGCTGGCTGTGTGCCTGGGAACTGGCTGTCGAATGCCGAGATCGCCACGGCGGGCGCCTCCCCGACGCTGCGCTCATAGTGCACCAGTCCGCGCGGGAACACGAAGACGCCGCCCTTTGGCACGGCGCGGGTGATCAGCCTGTTGGCCGTGGTGATGAAGCCCACCTCGAGGACTCCCTCGGCGACGAAGATGATCTCGGTGGCGCGCGGGTGCGTGTGCGGCGGGTTGGTGCCGCCCCATGCGGCGTAGTCCACGCGCGCCATGGACACGCCCAGGCGGGTGTTGAGCCCGGGGACCTTCTCCACGTCCGCCGCCGTCACAACGGAGCCCATCGGGTTGCCGCCGCCGTAGACGTCGGCCGCCTTCGACAGCCCGCCGAAGAAGAAGTCGTCCGCCGTCGCGTTCTCCGGCCGCTTGCACGGGTACCCGTTCACCCGCAGCGCTGCACAACAGTACACATGAACACGGAGATCAGAGATGAAACGAACTGCAAACGATACGCGGAATGCAGGGTTTGAGCGTCACTCACGGCCCTGCAGGGACTTGTAATCGGCGACGCAGAAGTCCTGGAGCATGTCAGGGTCGCCGGCGAGCAGTGGCGCGGCGAGGGCCAGGAGGGCGGCGCAGGTGGCGAGGAGGACGGCACTGAGGTTGGCCATGATTTCCAGTTAATCTGGCTGCTGCAGGTCCTTGATGCTTAGTTAGCTGCGTAAGCTAGCTGTCGGTGGCTAATTAGGGCTCAGGAACTTTCGGTTTGATTTGATGAAGAGGGGAGCTTAGGAGGTGGGTATTTATAGAGGGGAGCATAGTTGGTGATTCAGTTAGCTTGCTAACGACGTGATGGATTGGTCACGTGTCCAGCTAACCAATTACGTTTAAGAAGAAAAACTCTCATCAACTTTTTTTTTATAAAAAATATATTAATATTACAAGATATCAATTACATCCAGCCTCTGCAACAACGCATGCCCTAGCGGCCTATGGATATACACAGCTTAGAAAAAAAATTACAAAATAGAAAAGTCACGCTACAAAGAACTAATCCTCAAAACAACGACACTGACACCATCAGAACAACACCAGTAGTCCTCCACTCCAATAACAACGCCTTCAATAAGGAAACAGTGCCCAAACGTCGTCGTTGCCCGATCAAATATCATAGGTTTTCACCCTGGAGAAAGTTCTTACTCACAAAACAATGCCTTTAACAAGGTCATTGTCAGGTACAACTAGTTAAGGCCAGACCTTAAATTTTTACCCTGCAAGATAAGACTGGGAACTCCCCCTGTATTGTCTTCCCGCACCAACAGTCACTGCAACGAGTCCCAGATCACGCAGCCAGTTCTCCGTCGCCACAAGAACAAAAATAAACCATCACTACCCTCATATTTTCTCTTTTCTGACATTCTCCGTATCTGATTTCACCATGGCTCTAAGAATGGCACTTGGTGGGAACACACAACAGAGCTTCGCAACGTTCCCGCTGAAACCAGACGGCGAGAAAAACAAGGTGCGCATGACCGAATATCTTTCGATCCAGCAATCTCCAGGCATGATGCGTCCATGGAAGTTTGTCGACGGAGCCTTCCAGAACCCATCTCTCCAGACCAGATCAACGAGGGAAGACATCAAGCAGATCTTCGTCTTCATGCGAAAGAAACCAAAGGACCACCTCTATCCGATATAGCGATCCCCACACCGCCGGCCGATTTTCGGAGAACGGATCGAGCAGGCAATTAGGGATTGAGAGCCGATCTAGGTCTTGCAACAGAATCCCATCGCCGGCACCTCCTCCACCAGATCGCCACCCGCCCCACTCCGGTAGAGGCCGCTGCCTCCAGATCCGAGCTCCCACGAAGCCACCGCCGGCCGGAGCCGCGTAGATGTCGATGGCGAGGGGGCCCCGTCCAGCACCGACGTTTTCCTCCCTACCGCCGCGCTGGGGCCGGGAGGCCAGATCCCCGCCGCCCCCATCACGGACATATCAACTCTCATTAACTTGATCGATATATATCGGGTTGGTAGAGCCAGCTAGTTAAGGCGATGTAGTACGTGAGAGTTGCGAGACGGTGAGCAGTAACGTTAAGTGTTGGTTGAAATCCTCATCGTACTAGTCTATCTGTGAAAACTAGCACGCATGAATTTGTACATGTTAGTACGTTGTCAGAAAATGACACAAATTTTGATTGGTCAACCGCCAGGCATGCATTTTCCCGCTGTTTTTCTATGACTTGCACGCTAGTATACTCTGCCAACTTGAACATATATGATCCACCGTACATCTTTTGTTAGTATATGACTTTCACGCTAGTATACATGTTAGTACGATAGGCCTTTGATTTATTGTTTTTTGTGAAATTTCGATCCTTTTGAAGGCCTCCTCCCGAAAACAAACCGTCTCGTTCCATCTCGCCCCCCGCGGGCGACGGGGCGAGGCTAGCAGCGCCGCCCGCCTCTCGTCCTCTTCCTCCCCTCCTTCACCCGCCGTTGTCGGCACGCACCGCCGGACAAAGCTCGGGCGGGGCCGGTCGCGGCGGGCCCTCTTCTTCCCGGAGGCGACAGGGGTGCGCGGGGCTCCCCTCATTGGCGGCGGCGTGCCATGGCAGGCTTGGCGTGGGTGTGGCGGGACTGGGCGGCGGCGGTCTAGGCGTCCCCATGGACGCGGTGGCGGCTAGGGGGTGGGCATAAAAACCGAGGACCGAACTATCAGACCGAAATAACCTAGACCGAACCCGAATAAACTGAAACCGAAAAATACAATCACCACTTCGGTCATCACTTTTCAACAACCGAAATTATCTAGGGAAGTTCGGTGCTGGCACTTAGTTACCCGAAGCAACCGATATAACCGATTTGCGTTTATGACCTATAAAAGCTAGGTAATCCAGCCCACAGTCCTATACAGTACCTCCACGTAATAAATCGAGTAGACAAACCCCAAGGCCCAAGCACCTCCACGATTGTCTAAAAAAAAAGAGCACCTCCACCTATATGCCTCCACTCCCGATTCCCCATCCTAGTGCAATCTGCACCGCCTCTGCTTTTCTCCAACCCCGCGGGCGACTCTGGCGGAGGCCTACAGGCTACAGCCGACACACCTTCTCCTCAAGCAGCGGGCGGCAGTGGCCTGCATCCCTGGGTCCTTTTCCTCACCTAGGTGAGCGGCGGTGGCAGTGGACTGCAACCAGCGCTCCACTCCATCCTGACGGGCGACGGGCAGCGGTGGCAGGGGCCTACTGAAGATGCTTCTCTATGCCAAGGGCGGCCAGCGGTGGCGAGGGCCTACAGCCTTGCTTTTGATTGCATCATAATTCCGTGATCTGATATTCTTGACAATATGAGGGTTCACGTGATGTTCTTCCTCGTAGGATCAGATATTTACTTGTAGAATCTTACTTCTTATGCGTGCATCCTATTTGTTTACAAATCAATTCCAGAAGGGATATTTTTTGTTTCGTTCACGTGATCTATCGGTCAGTTTGGTTTTAACCGAGACCGAACCGACTTTTTGTCACACCGAACTTCTCGGTTAGCTGATTTTGGAACGACCGATCGGTCCATATTTTGTCAGAACCGAATTTATTGGAAACCCGAACAACCGAACCGATCGGTTCGGTCTAACCGAACGCCCAGCCCTAGTGGCGGCGGGTAGCTCAGCTACCTGGGCGGCGGATGGGGCTATAGGTCCCCCCGGCGGCGTGCTTGATGACTCCTTGATGGCGCCAGAAAACTTGGTGGCTGATATGGAGTCTTGTTGGGAACCCCAAGAGTAAGGTGTGAAGAGTACAACAACAAGTATTTCCTTAGTTGAGACCGAGGTTATCGAACCAGTAGGAGGAAGGAGTCACACAGGTGTTGCAAGCAATGCGGAGACCTGCACAACACAAACTCAAGACTTTGCCCTAACGAATCAGTGAGATTGTCAAGCTCACCGGTTTGCTGTAACAAAGGATTAAACATATGGTGTGGAAGGTAATGGTTTGAAGCAAGTAAACAGGTGACAGTGGAAGATGTATCAATGGTAAAAAATTGGACCGCGGTCCATAGTTCATTAGAGATGCTCTCCTTAGATAAACAACATGGCATGAAGGGTAAACAAATTGCAGCAGGACAATTGACAGGAACTGAGCAAGCCATAACAATGCAATTACTAGCCAGAAAGACCCTATAAAATTGATTGGGCAATACAACAATATATATAGACCGTAATCCAACTGCATCTATAACTAGAATTCCACCTTCAGATTATCATCCGAGCTCCCTCCAGTATTAAGTTGCAAGTAACAGACAACTGCTTTAAGCAAAGTGTGTAAGGTAAATAATCCACATGTTCTATAAACAAGAGACCGTTGTTTTCTCCCTAGTAGCAACAACACATCTACAACCGAAGAGATTTCTGTCACTTCTCTTGGAAACTAGAGGCATGAACCTACTATCGAGCATAAATACCCCCTCTTGTAGTCACTAGCAACTATTTGGCCAAGATAACCACTAGCAATGGAGAGCATGCAAGATCACAAACAACACAGACATGATAGAATCATAAAGATAGAACCATTAATCAAACGAACATAATAATCTCAATATCCATAGGATTTCCGCAAATACAACATGCATGATTACTGTTGGAGATATGCCCAAGAGGCAATAATAAAGTGGTTATTATCATATCTTCACACTTATGATAAATGTTTACATACCATGCTATAATTGTATTAACCGGAAACATTAATACTTGTGTGATTTGTAAACTAAAATAAGAGTCCCTAGTAAAGCCTCTTGTTAAACTAGCTTGTTGGTTAATATATGATCATGGTTTCCTGATCATGAACATAGAGATGTTATTAACAACAGGATCATATCATTAGGAGAATGATGTGATGGACATACTCCTATAGATAAGCGTAGCATAAAGATCAAGTCATTTCAATAGTTCAATTGCTATATGCTTTCTGATACATAGTAACCTAATTCCTTCGACCATGAGATCATGCATATCACCTTTTCCAGATGGATGCTTTGATGTCATCAAACACCACACCGTAACTGGGTGGCTATAAAGGTGGCATTGAGTGTTCAGAAAGTATTGGTTGAAACACATGGATCAAGAGTGGGATTTGTCCATCCATATGACGGATAGATATACTCTGGGCCCTCTCGGTGGAATGTCATCCAATTAGCTTGCAAGCATGTGACTGGGTCACAAGGGATCACATATCACGGGAAAGAGAAAAGAGTACTTATCGAACGGTTGAACTAGGTATGCGAGATACCGACGATCATAACCTCGGATAAGTAAACTATCGTGAGACAAAGGGAAATTGGTATCGTATGTAAGTGGTTCATTCGATCGCAAAGTAATCGAGAAATATGTGGAGCCATATGAATTTCTAGATTCCTCTATTGGTTATTGTTCGGAGAAGTGTCTCGATCATGTCCGCATAATTCACGAACCGTAGGGAGACACACTTAAGGATTCGACATTGTTTTGAGTAGTTATGGTATTATGAGAAAGAGACCGAATGTTGTTCGAGTCTCGGATGGGATCCGGATATCACGAGGTGATCCGGAATGGTCCGGAGAATAAGATTCATATAAGGAAAGTCCTGTTTGAGTTCGGGAATGATTCCGTGTTTTCATCGGGAATGTTCTAGAAGGTTCCGGATTGTCCAAGACTCGGGGAGGGTACATGAATGTGTCATTGAATGATAGCATCATGTACTAAGTGTTCTTGCTGTTCCAAAACTGAAAAGTCAAACTGCCAGTTTGAAAGTCAAGCAGCTAAAACAGAAACTGGAAAACAGAAACTGTGGGAAGCAGAAACTGTGGGAAACAAGCAAGAGGAGGTTGAAACCAACTTGGAGGAGGAGTCCCTCCTCCAAGCCGGGCCAGCCTAGGCCGAGTTGGGGAGGGACTCCTCCCTCCCTGGCCAGCCCTCCACCTATAAAAGGAGGGCGGGGCCTCCTCCTCTAGACACACAAGTTCCTATCCTCTAATCTTCGGTTTAGAGCCGCTTTTGGTTTAGAGCTTCTAATTGCCCTAGCCTTGGTTTAGAGCCTTCTAATTGGTGTGTTTAATCTCTAGACCACTAATAGCTCTCTCATACTCCACCATACCGCTCCGCTTAAGGCCTGCGGGATCTCCCTCTACTTCCTGTACCACGCCAGTTTGCCGGAATCGCGGAGAGTGCTACAACCTCACGCTGGAACAAGGGAGAGGAAGGTCTTCGTCGAGTACCGAACGTGTGACCGACTGCGGGAGCGCTGCCGGAACGTGGCGCCGGAAGGATCGTCTACACGATCTTGAGATCGGAAAGAGTACGACTACATCACCCACGAGAATCTGCTCTCGTTAACCGCTTTGGAATCTTCGAGGGTGAGTTCCTCTATCGACTCGTTGCTACAATCTAGTAGATAGATCTTGGCTTGTTTGTTTGTATGCGATAGAAATTTTTTGTTTTCCATGCTACGAACCCCTACAGTGGTATCAGAGCCGTGTCTATATGTAGATCTGTTGCACGAGTAGAACACAATGGTCATTGTGGGCGTTGATGCTTTTATTGTCGATTGCTTCTTGTGTACTTTGCATCTTGCGGTATGTTGGGATGAAGCGGCCCGGGCTAACCTTACATGACATCGTTCATGAGACTTGCTCCACGCTCGACATGCAACTTGTATTGCATAAGTGGCTTTGTGGGTGCCTGTTTCTCCTAGCATAGTTAAGATCCAATTTACAACGGGTGATTAACAATACTAGTATCAATGTTGTGGTTCATGTTCGTAAGTTAGAACGACACTTATTAACAGCCCCAAACCACGTAAAACATGCAAAGACAGTAGAGGCGTCTAACTTTGTTTTGCAGGGTGTGCGTGATGTGATATGGCCATGATTGTGATTATATATGATGTATGCAATGTTCCTTATTGTAAGTCGGCAACCGGGATCCATATGGTTGTCTTTGATTTCTGTTAAGACCCGCGTGTCTATTCAAAGTAGTTGTAATAGTTGAAGCCGGTGGACGACAACCATGGAACAGCATCATTGACCTTGATGCAATGTCGGTGATGATGGAGATCATGCTCGTGCTAGAAGATGGAGATCGGAAGCACAAAGAAGAAAGGCCATATCATATCACATATTATGAATTGCATGTGATGTTAATCCTTTATGCATCTTGTATTGCTTAGTAGACGACGGTAGCATTATAAGATGATCCCTCATGCACATGAATTTCAAGTCATAAAGTGTTCACCCTTAGTTAGCACCGTTGCTAAAGCTTGTTGTTTCGAAGCACCACGTGATGATCGGGTGTGTTAGATTCTACAAGTGTATACAACATGAGCAAGCCAGATTTGCTCATGCGGAAACTAAGGTTTGATCTTGACGAGCCTAGCATGTACAGACATGGCCTCAGGAACACGGATTACCGAAAGGTAGAGCATGAGTCATATAGTAGATATGATGAACATGTTGATCGTTCCCCATTGAAGCTATATCAACTCTCGTGATGATCGGTTTTGATGTGGTGGATTTGGTTCGTGTGATCACTAAAACAATGTGAGGGATATTGTTTTGAGTGGGAGTTCACCAAGATTAATTTAATTATTAATTAGAACTCAATTTATCATAAACTAAATCAAAGTGAATTTGCATAGTTGTTGTAGTCATTGGCATCCGCTTACCACCTTGCGCTTAGTTATAATTGAGATGATAGAACTATAGAATTCTGGTTAGATACTTTACGAACTGGTATCGTATTGTTTTAAGTGTTAATCTAAAGTTTAAAAGTCCTATTGCAAACTTTCAGTAAGTTCAGTTACTCCATGAAGTTTAATAATTAGTATTAAATCAAGAGTAACAATTCCAAGTGTTAGTATATAAGTATCATGTTTGTCTCCATGATTCTTGATATTCAAAGGATTCTCTTAATATCAAGGTTATCTAGGATCTGAAAGAGTTGTTTCAGAAACCATGATGTGTGGAAGATATTGTGATATCTGAAACGAAGTATTGGTTACAACATGATAGAGTATAATATGGCAAAAGTCATGTTCTCATATTTGATGAGAATTTGCAAAATGTTGGAGACACTAGTTGTCCTAATCCTCCAAAAGGTTTTGGAGAGCAACATTATACTTGCGATTCACCGTTACAAGCTAATAGTAGCTTGATCATGGATAATTCCATGATAAGGGTGAATATTTGATGTAGGTAAAATATTTACTACACCAAGAGATTACTAAAGAAAGGAATTTGAAAGAACACCAAACATTTGATGATGGTGATCTGCTTCAAAGTGCAAGTCCAAAGACATTGGTATTTAACTATACACGCTTTGGACTATGTGTCATATGAATGACTCCACTAATTGATGTTGATAGATTCTTTCAAACAGAAAAGGGAATACTGAAAGAGAATCTCATAAGTATATGGCAGAAAAGAAAAGACTAGAATTGTTCAGTTTAAGTATATAGATGATATAAATGTTATGGCTATATTCTTTGCTTATTAAACAATGTGGTTATTAAGTATTTGATATTGAATTTGTTGGTGTGAATCGTCATACGAAACAACACAATTCATGAACTACAATGGCCTAAGTAACTAGCAAAAGAATATGTGATGATGTTCATCGAGAACAAATAAAGGGTTATTGTGTTGCTCGTTAAACATCAAAGCTTGCCTTCAAGATTTGTTTTATGAGGTATTATGAGAACAAAAGAGTTGTTCAAATAAATTACCGTGATCCATAAAAGATGGATGATTCACGAATCTCGTTGGAGAAATCACATCCATAAAACTAGTGCTAAAAATGTCGAAAGACAAATTGATTGAAAGATCACTTAGGAAGTGACATCGCCGTTTGAATTATAATGGAAAGAAAACATGAAGAAACTCCATGTTGATGGAATTTTGGAGTCTTCTGATTTTTGATCAAATGACGCCAGAAACTTTCCTAGAGATAATTAAAACTTTGTTCATAGGCCAAAAGGGAACGAATGACTAGCTTATTGGAACTTGTACATATTGTTGTACGAAATCCATTATGTGTAGTCAAAAGCGATGGATTTCAACTTCATATGCTTTCTCCGAAAATTTGAGTGAATATATGAATATTTACTTAATAAGGATGAAGTATGAAACATTTGAAAAGTTCAAAGACTTTCAAGATGAAGTGAAAAATCATTGTAACAAGAATATAAACAGTTTATGATAAAGATCATAAAGGAAGATATTTGAGTTACAGATTTTAGCATAATACCTAAGATTTTTAAGGAATCGTTCCGTGGATTTGCATTTCCCGAAACACCATAAGGGTATGGAGCGTTCGAGATATGTAATTAAACCTTGTTTGACATGGTAAGATCAAAGGTATAATTCATAAAACTGCCATTATATTTTAAAGATTAAAAGCTTTAGAGATTACCGTTTTTCCACTGAAAAGAGCTCCATCATAATCCGTTGAAATGACACCATATAAAGTTATGGTTTGGGATAAAACCCAAGTTGTCCTTTCTTAAACATTGGTATGCTATTCATAAGAAAGATGTTTGCAATCAAAGTCGGATGAACCTGTCTTTGTATGTTATTTCGAATAATTGTTAAGTAATCCTCCATAACATCGGAGACAAAAGTGTTTGTCACTCAAAACGTCAAGTTTCTTTGAGAAAGAATTTTTCGTGAAAAGTTAAGTGGAAGGACAATAGAACTTTGATAAGGTTAAAAGAACCTTAGCTGTATGTGCAGAGTTGCGCAGTCAAAAAAGTGTTCCGAGGCAAGAACAATGCTCATGGCTCACGTACCTCAAAGGTTGTGGTCACGGAGATCCAATTTCCTATTGAAACAAGTAGGTCGGATGAACAATCAAATACCAATATTTGAGGGTTGAATCATTATTTGAGAATAATGAACCGACTACATGCAAAGAAGCGATGATGGGCCCTGACTCCGTCAAATGGCTTGAAGCCATAAAATCCGTGATAGTTCCATTCATAAGAAATCAAGTTTTGAACTTGAAGGACCCTCGAGAAAGGTGTAAGACCTTACAGTTGTGTCTGGATCTATAAAGAAATAGACATGGATGTTTTACATCTATGAAATAGTCGACATGTTGGGAAAGAGTTCACAAAATGTTCAAAGGTTGACTATGACAAGATTTGATCTTTCATAGTGATATTTAGTCTAGACGGATTAATGTAGCAACCACTACATATAATTTTTTATATGGTAGTTGAATAAACAAAACAAGTTCTTCTAATAGAATCGTTACCTAGGACATGTGCATAACACGGTCCATAGGGTTTTGTTAATTCAAAAGGATGCTAAAAGCATATGCAAACTTCAATGGTTAAAGTGAGCATCATGAGTTGGAATCTTCACTGTGATGAAACTGTTAAAGGAGTTTAAAAGTTCATCAGAGACGATGGAGATGCTTGCATTTGCAAGAAATTAAGTGGGAGCGCTAAGACATGTTTCTAATACATTATGTGGAAGACATATTGTTGATTGGAAATAATGTATCTTTTAACACATATTAAGAGTTTCATCCCGATGAAAGACTTAGGCAAAACCCAAATATTTGGCATCAATAGACGCTAATATGGTTGTGCCAGAAGTACATAGACGAGATATTGAATGAGTTCAATATAGAAACTACAAGAAAAGGTTCTTGTCGCACAGAAAGGATTGAAAGAGTTCAATGTTGATGATATATTCAAGTGTATTTACATTTGGTAAAGTGAAACAAATAATCAAGTATAGATTGATACTTGATGTATGAAATCACAAAGAGTATTTATATCAATCATACTGTGATATGTACAAATCCAGATATGTCCTATGCTCTAAATGTTGTGATCATATACCAGAATGATTCGTAAGATGATCATTGGACAATAGTAAGGATATTCTTATGATCTTTTGGAAGAACTAAGAGTATATTATTTGTAGAAGTGACAAATAGATGGTTAGTTCATTGTAAAAGTACTACATTGATACTAGCTTTGTCACAAAGTACAAATTAAGTTTATCTCAATCTAAACTAAGGGTGGCACAATATAATGGAAAGTGAGTTCCATAATGGATTTGGATGAGTTCCAAAGTTAAGACATTGTGACAGATACTACAACAAAAGGCTAAGTATATGACTGCTATTATAGCATTAAAAGAGGGCATTTGAGTCAAGTAGTTTGTTATCAAACTAGGTGTAGTTCACAGAGGGATAATACTATGAAGATATATTGTGCGACAATATTATCAACATGTTTTAACCCCAAAGAACTAAAGGTCACACCGAAAGACCAAATTTATACAAAGCCATCTCATTAGAGAATGAGTGATGCGTAGAGACGCAAAGACATGCAATTACACACGGACTGGAAGTGTCGATCCGAGATCGATTGACCACTAGCAATCGTGTACATACAACACCGGAAAGCCATAGGTGTTATATACACAAAGGTTTGAAACTAGATTATTGACTCTAGTGCAAGTGGGAGACTGTTGGAGATATGCCCAAGAGGCAATAATAAAGTGGTTATTATCATATCTTCACACTTATGATAAATGTTTACATACCATGCTATAATTGTATTAACCGAAACATTAATACTTGTGTGATTTGTAAACTAAAATAAGAGTCCCTAGTAAAGCCTCTTGTTAAACTAGCTTGTTGGTTAATATATGATCATGGTTTCCTGATCATGAACATAGAGATGTTATTAACAACAGGATCATATCATTAGGAGAATGATGTGATGGACATACTCCTATAGATAAGCGTAGCATAAAGATCAAGTCATTTCAATAGTTCAATTGCTATATGCTTTCTGATACATAGTAACCTAATTCCTTCGACCATGAGATCATGCATATCACCTTTTCTGGATGGATGCTTTGATGTCATCAAACACCACACCGTAACAGGGTGGCTATAAAGGTGGCATTGAGTGTTCAGAAAGTATTGGTTGAAACACATGGATCAAGAGTGGGATTTGTCCATCCATATGACGGATAGATATACTCTGGGCCCTCTCGGTGGAATGTCATCCAATTAGCTTGCAAGCATGTGACTGGGTCACAAGGGATCACTGTGGCATCCCGCAAAACCACTACTAGAAAATCGCGTTGAATTTGTGCATCGCATCGTCATCATCATGCATTGTTTGCCAAAACTATGTTTGCAAACCGTGTTGTTTTCTAAACGCCCCTATTTATTCAAAACCCAAAACCCGGGCTTGTCCGGATTATTTTAGTTTGTCTTGCATTGGTTTGTAGAGGCCATGTTTTAATCAAATAAAAATATTAAATTATTTTTAGCGGGGCAGTCGAACGGGCCGATTTAGCCCGAACGACCACCCCAGAAAAACTAATCGGTCCATCTAGCCTGGCCCTCTAAATCCTAGAGCTACCCAGTTCTACACCCACCCCAGCCGCCACCTCACTCCCTCCTATCCCTGCACGCCACCTCAGCTACCCCTCTTCCCTAACCAATCTGAGCCAGCCACCTAACCCGGCCCCACCCTCTCTCCTCACCACACGCCAGCACACCCGCAGCACCAACCGCGCACGCACCCACGCGACCCAACCTCCCTTCCCCCTGTGGCCCACAGGCCAGTGCCCCAGCGCACCCCTCACGCCACGCACCCCCCCTGCCCACACCGATCCCCACCTCCCCCGGGCCCACGCCTGGCCCACCCCCTGCACGCCCCGTCCTCCCTCTTCTCCTCTCTCTCAAGCCGTTTCCTCTCCGTCTGCCGGGTCCTCCCTAGCTCCTCCGCCACCGAGCATCCGCTCCTGCCCGCCCGCCGCCTCCCTCGCCAGCCCGCACCCCACCGCCTCCCGCCGCACCACCGCCCTCCTTCCTCCCACGCGCTGCCTGCCGCCGCCGCCGCCAGCCAGCACCGCCCGCGACCCGCGACCATCCCTCCGCCAACCACGCCTCCTCGCGTGAGCCCCGCTCACACTGCCCACGCCGGCGACCTCAAGATCCACCTCCGCGCCTGCTGCCACACGCCTGCTCCGACCGCCGACCCCGCTGTCCTCAAACCTCACGGAAGCCGCCAAAGCCGCGCTGTCTCCTCGCCCCTCCCGAGCGCGAGCTACTCCGCCACCAGCCACCGCCTGAACTGCCGCCTCCTCCGGCGAAGCGCCAGACTGCCATGGCGCCGCGCGACCTCCCCGCAACCTCCGACCTCAGACATCGCCGCCTCACTCCCCGCGACCGCTACCTCGCCGCCTGCAGACACCGCCGACCCGCCCACCGCCGCAGCTAGGCGCCGCCTGCTCGCCTCGCCGCCAGTGGTCTCCTCGCCGAGCCGCTCAGCTCAGCCGACCGCGTCAGCGTGTCTCCGCCCGCACCCGCCGGCCCGCCGACCGCTGCCGCGTGCCTCAGTATCCGGTGTGAGATGTTGTGGCAGCCTTGATGCGTTAGGGTACCGCCCAAGACAAGGTCGACACCGACACGACGATCGAGCCGAGAGACCCAAGTTCCTACATGGACAAGAAGATCGCCACCCAACCCAGGGTCGACAAGCTCGTCTTCACGGAACCCGAAGCGCGGCACTGGTACCCCCAAGATCTACCACGCGGACGCATCACGGTCTCGGAGAAACCCCTGGGAAACGACAAGTTCGCCATCGACACCGAAGACGGTACGCTAAGACCGTGCCCGGATCCGGAGACCGAACCCCGGTACCGGACAAGTTCTTCACCCGAGGGCGACAAGGACTTCTTCACGGATTTCGGTTCCCCGACACCGATACGACAAGATCATCGACAGAGAACCCGAAGAACACATGTGCGACAAGTACTCCCTCGAGGACGACAATAATTTCACCCCGGACACCGAGCCCGCTGAGAACCCCGATGCGACAAGTGCCTCGACCCGAACGCCATGATCGTCGACATGACCCGAAGACCGCGAATGCGACAAGAACGGCACCGACGCAGAACGCCGAGTACTTCTTCCCGGAACGCAAGATCTGCCCCGTTACCAAGAGCGAGAACGATATCACGAACCTCGGACCTGTCGAACCCCGAACCCCCCGGAACCCCAAGATCGTCGAGAACCCTGATGTGTGACCCTTTTCCTCGAACCCTATTTTATAACATAACAACTTGTTGCATATTTAATTGTCATCTCGCATGCATATCATGTGGTTTGGGGGCCTTCTGCCGATTCACCTAATAATTAAATATGGGGCCCATATGCGGGCAGATCTAGCCTTATATTGGCCTCATTTAAACTTGTGTAGCGAACCAGTACTATCGTTTGCCCTGCTAAACAACATTTAATATGCGGGGGTTTAAACAACTTGAACCATATATTAATTGTCGGGACCCCCGGTTCCGCTTAATATGACCTATTTGCATTGCACCTTTGCCATGCCATGCATCATACATGCATCATGCCGATCTTCTGCCGTTGTATTAAATATTGCATCCGGTGTTTCTTCTAGCGTTTTGCTTCTTCGCGGATAAGGCCGTTGAGTTGATGTGAGTCACGATCTTCGGTTGAACCCTTCGACAATGTTTTCAGGCGAGCATCTCCCCCTTTCTACCTATCTTACTTTTATAGTATTTATTCCCTCCTGTTGATCTATTGCTATCTGTGTTGCGATGCTTTAGTTTCCGTACTTGTGATATCCCTTGCAGCCTTATATTGCCTTGGCCACACCCTATTACCTGTTGATTGGTAGATAGTTGGACTTGCGCGTCGTAGTTGCTTGCTCAAGTGCTGATGTGTGTCGTCATATGCCACAGTTGCTGATGTATTGCCGCATGTTGATGTTGGAGATGGTTCTAGTTTTACTTATCATTCACTTTAATTTCTGTTTAACAACTAAAATTGAATAAACAGAGGCATCGGTGGGTGATAGCAAATATTTGGTTTCCGAACGCCCACTTGTGTCCCGTAAGACCCCGAGTACTTGATACATGTTCCTTGATTTATCGCGCTATCCACATCCGGGAGGTATATGGGACCCCCCTGAGCCAGAGCTTGATTCAGTCTTATTTCTTGGGGCCACAAACTAGTTTGAGGTTTTATTTACGATCCTGTACTTATGCCATGATTTACTGCTTTATTTACGATTGTGCGAGGTACTGCACACTGTACTGTTTAGGTAAGCGGAGTGATTATGCGGTATCGACACCCCGAGTTTTCGGGTTCCCGATGTCTGACCATTGGCGCTAACCTTGAGGCCGTCAAGCTAGCTTACTGCTGCAGGTTCTACTCAAAGGTGGCCTGAAATATTTCTCAATCGTGATTGTTCACCATGAAAGCCTCGTTGGGTTCGATTTGGTTTTTCCGAGGTTGATCGAGCGTGTGTTGCACCGCCGGGTAAAACTTTCTGAAAGCCGTGTCCGCGGATATGGACGACTTGGAGCACAGTATCTCGATCATAGACAAGCATAACTAAAGTTTATTTGCTATAAATTTGACTTATAATGACTAGTAATCAGCTCCACTATAATGGAATGACTTAATAATACTGCCCACAATTGCTTGTTTGGTGAGTCGCTTGCGACCATTGTACCTGACTAGTAAGTATTGCAACTACAACGAAATGGCTGAATAAAAGTACCAACAACTGCTGGGTTTCGGGATTACATCATGCTATCTGTATCTGATTAGTAATTGCTGCAACTACAACGGAATGTTTAACTAAAAGGGCCCACTGCTTACTTTATCAGGACGATTATCTATACCTGACTAGTAATTGCTGCAACGATAACCAAATAAGTAAAACTGCCAACTGTGTGAGTTCCTCGGTTGACTTCCTCGTTTGGTCTCGAGGGGAAACACTGATGGGTTTGTTTGGTGTTAGCTTCGTGTTGGATCCGGATAGGTCATTCTTACCTCTCTCGATTGCCGCCATTGTATCGAGTCTCTATAGGTTGTTTAGTGCATCTTGCCGCCGCCATCCACCATACCTATGTAGGCGAGGACCGCCGATTCTAGCCTCGCTGTACCGCCTCGATCGACGCTCCTTCTTTGTTTTCGCTTTGCCTTGTCGCACCCCTTTTGTTAAGCAGGTTTTGAGATCGACGCCGTTAGCAGGGTTACCCTTCCGGCTTGGCCTGGACGGGGTTATGGACGCCATTGGTTATTCTTCAGGGCTCTTAGCCCCATTTGCTTCTTGTCCGTAGTCGGACGCTCTACTGTTTTCAAGGTGATTCGGATCTTTGTATAATATATCTGTAATCTTGACTCATGGAGTCGCTTATATGTATATCTGTTCTGTGGGTCCCGTCGAGGACTGTTGTGCAATGTTATTACTTCGTTTTCCACCCGCACGAAAGTGCCTGGTGGGCACCTTTGAATCGTTTCTATGCGGGTTGGTGAATTTTGCCCAAAATTGCATAGGTCCGGTTCTGAGGGTGTTACAGAGTGGTATCAGAGCTCAGCAGTTGCGATACCCCACAAGTCCAGCCTGTAGGTTAACCTAGCTAACGGACGAAGTAGAGTGTCAAAACTATTTTTGCAAAAATCGGTTGAATAGTTCTGATTAGGTCTGATTTTACTCCTTACCCCTCTGCTGTTCTCCTCTTACCTCGACGTGTTTTCAATCTGCTCTCTTATCTTTCTTCGAGTCCAGGAATTCTCGTGGTTGGGTTTCCGTCGTACCTTTAGGGTTTCGCTTCCCCTTTGGTAACGGTGTTCTACCATCCGGTGTTCAAGCTGCCTGCTGAATCCGTCTGCGGTGTTATCATTCTTTGTTCCTTGTTTGTGCCTTCCGGTGTTTTCCGACGCGACTACATCCTCTACGCCAGATCCGATGCAGAGTCTGCATCACTCCTTTGTTTCCGAACCTCGCTTGTCGAGATCTTCAGTCTGAATCCGAGGGTTGGTTGCATAATCTGTTTATTCGTGTACAGGGTAATGTTTTGAGTGCGGGATGGAGTCGCGACCATACCACTACTCGTATCATTCGCTTATGTACATTGAATGGTGGATCGATGCAATTTTACTCCTTCCGTGGAAGTTAGAGGTGGCCTTACCTTTTAACTTCGTCCGTTGTTTATCCGGAGTGTTCTCTTGTCGATCAGGGACAACGACCTCTTGTTAGTGGTGTCGCGAAGATCTACACGAAGCGCGAAGGATCAGGCAGCCGGCCTTTTTTCCGGTACCATGAGGCGGATCTCGAGGGCGAGATCCATTGTTAGTGGTGTCGAATTGTGGCATCCCGCAAAACCACTACTAGAAAATCGCGTTGAATTTGTGCATCGCATCGTCATCATCATGCATTGTTTGCCAAAACTATGTTTGCAAACCGTGTTGTTTTCTAAACGCCCCTATTTATTCAAAACCCAAAACCCGGGCTTGTCCGGATTATTTTAGTTTGTCTTGCATTGGTTTGCAGAGGCCATGTTTTAATCAAATAAAAATATTAAATTATTTTTAGCGGGGCAGTCGAACGGGCCGATTTAGCCCGAACGACCACCCCAGAAAAACTAATCGGTCCATCTAGCCTGGCCCTCTAAATCCTAGAGCTACCCAGTTCTACACCCACCCCAGCCGCCACCTCACTCCCTCCTATCCCTGCACGCCACCTCAGCTACCCCTCTTCCCTAACCAATCTGAGCCAGCCACCTAACCCGGCCCCACCCTCCAAGAGGTGGTTGGAACCGACTTGGGGGAGGAGTCCCTCCAAGCCAGCGCGCCAACCAAGGCCGACTTGGGGAGGGACTCCCCTCCCCTTGGCCGCCCCTCCCACCTATACAAGGAGGGGCAGGGCCTCCTCCTCTAGACACACAAGTTCCTATCCTCTAATCTTCGGTTTAGAGTCGTTTTGGTTTAGAGCTTCTAATTGCCCTAGCCTTCGGTTTAGAGCCTTCTAATTGGTGTGTCTAATATCTAGACCACTAATATCTCTCTCTCTCATACTCCACCATACTCGCCTCCAAGGCGAAGCCTCAGGATCTCCCCTCTACTTCGGTACCACGCCATTGTCTTTGCCGAATCGCGAGGAGAGTGCTACAACCTCCGCTCACCTGGAACAAGGGAGAGGAAGGTCTTCGTCGAGTACCGAACGTGACCGATCATGGGCGCTGCTTTAACGCGGGCTTTAAGGATCGTCTACACGATCTTGAGATCGGAAAGAGTACGACTACATCACCCACGAGAATCTGCTCTCGTTAACCGCTTTGGAATCTTCGAGGGTGAGTTCCTCTATCGACTCGTTGCTACAATCTAGTAGATAGATCTTGGCTTGTTTGTTTGTATGCGACAGAAATTTTTTGTTTTCCATGCTACGAACCCCTACAATTACAAATAGATTAGATCTTGATCATGAACGGAGCTCACAAGATCTATACATGAAAGCACAAAGGAGGAGATACAACCATCTAGCTACTACATGGACCCATAGTCCAAGGTGGAACTACTCACAAATCGTACCGGAGAGAAGGTCGATCTCCCCTCTGGCAGGGTGCCGAGACGAACTTCAGATCCCCCGATCTAGGGACGTTGGTGGCGGCGGCTACAAACGGTTTTGTGGATTTCTGATCGGGTACCGAGAGTTTCTGCATCTGGGCTTCTTATAGGCGAAGGGGCGAGTCCGGGAGGTGACCAGGGTCGCCAAACCCTAGCTGCATGGGTCCACGACCTCGCGCTGGGTGGGTCTGCCCCCCGGCCGCCCTCCCGCCTCCTCCGACTTCTTGTTCCCCACGGAAAGTAATTGACTTTGACGTTTGTCCCGTCAATTCGAGAATATTCCTTTACTAACTTTTCTCGAAACCAAAAACAACAAAACAGGCATCCGCAATCACAGTAACTTGTTAATAGGTTAGTACCAGAAAACATGTAAAAAGCACCTCAAAGTATAGACAAGTAAAGCAAAGTAGATACTAAACAAGCATGGAGCATCAAAAATTATAGATACGTTTCCAACGTATCAGCATCCTCAAGCTTAACTCCTGCTCGTCCTCGAGTAGGTAAGTGATAAAATAATAATTTTTGAGGTGACATGCACCCTCACAATAAAGATCCAACCATTTGCAAGCATTGAAAGCTGGGATCAAATAACTCTAAACATGTTCATGGAAAATGGAGTTCTAACAATAGGACATAGTAACTATGCATGCAACATGGCAAGCTACAAACAAATATCATGAATAATATGCATTGAACAACCTTTGTTTGTTTCACATGCAGAAAACATAGCATAGTGGCAATCAGTTTGTCCCTCATAGAGTAGAAATATAATGCATAGGACACCTGCAAAGTTCACAAGGGTGACTAGAAACAAATAGCACATGAACAAGTAATAACACAATATGCATCAATTAATAAGCTTTGGAACATTACACACAGAATGAAAACTGTGCTCTCTTAATGGTGCATAAAGGTAGAAGGTGGAGACTGAAATAATGGTGGAAGAAAGGCCTTTTTTTAAAGAAAGCAGGGATTACAAGTTTTAAAAAGAGCTTCCAAAAATTATGGTACTTATTAGCTTTCAGCCCTCATTGCCCCTATCATAAGCATCTTGAAGTGGTTAAGGTTAAAGTGGAAAAGCTAGAGTATATGCTTGACAAAGTATAAGTTGGCAATCTCAAGTCCCTTGACTATGAGGGCTACACCTCATGGATACTCAACTTAGGGCCCATGCAAGTTCTTGTCACTATAAGTATTTGCATATCATTGAGAACCGCCAACGGGATACCCCTTGCACATGGTACATGAGCTTTCCCATAACCAAAATGACAAGGCAAGCAGACAATGAGTATCTCAGCAATTCTTCTTATGTACCATGGGAATATGGTGTTTTTTTTCTCTTTCCTCTTTTCTCAATGTGTCTCTTTTTTTTATAAGAAGAATGCTTCATAGATGTCATTATGGTGATGCTGCAAGTTTCCACCATGATTAGGCATGGCTTAGGCTAGCGGCTCAGGCGTTTCTCTAACACAGAATACAAACTCCATGGACTTACAAGTTCCCACTTCATTTCACACCAGTAACATCCATAGACAAAAGAGCATGATATTAACATAGTACAAAAAAGTACAAGTGCAATGTTGAAAACGTTCCCCATGACAACACGCTTCTGCTAATCCCAACTTATAAGTGCAATCATATACAACAAAGTTGCCTCAATGGTTCAAGTTTATTAGGGGCAAAGAATAAAATGTGCCATAAAGTTCGTGAGGGCTTTAATCACTAAGTTTTCACACAACAAAATAGTTTTTAATTGGAAGATAGATGAAAACAAGAATATACTTGGAATGGTATAACACACCATGCATAGGAGTTTATAGTGGGCACTTTGGAATAACTTGGTTTCTTGGGAGTTGGAAGCATGAGTAAAACTTACTCATACAAGTGGAGGCTAGCAAAAGACTGGGAGCAGCCAACTAAGAGAGCAGTAATGGCCATAATTATACAATGCAACAAAGCAAACTAGTCAAAGCAAAGAGTGGTACTACAAGTCAAGGACTAAATGATCATAGAGGATAATGGTGACTTGTCATAGTCATAACATGGTGTGAGCATGCGCCAAGTCAACCCAAGCAAAACATCAAAGAAGAATACCACAATACTATGCTTTTGCATGCTAAAACAACGCATAATTTCTTCAAGGCACACTAAGCAAACTCAATTGTTTGGAACAAGACATGCTACAACAATAATCACTAAGCATAATGCAAAAACAACACCTAGCATGTCATGCTAAAGTCTAAGTCACAGTCAATGCAAGCTCCTCTTGCACTTCAAGCAAGAACTTAATACTCATTTCCAAACACCAAGCAAACTTATTTGCAAAACAACACAGCGAGAACAGGGGTCCAAACTACTAAATCAAACTAAACAAACTAAGCAAAGCAAACGAAAACGAAAACTAAGACGCTCCAAGAACAACACAACTGTACATGAAACAATAAAAGTGAAGTGTCTAGACAGACGTGAGCTTTTTATTGATGAATAAGGGGATGCCTTGGGCATCCCCAAGCTTTAACGCTCGTACCTCTTGGATATTTCTTGGGGTGA
Source organism: Avena longiglumis (assembly GCA_030063025.1). NCBI lineage: Eukaryota > Viridiplantae > Streptophyta > Magnoliopsida > Poales > Poaceae > Avena > Avena longiglumis. Next base: position 22,584,941 of record CP125973.1, read on the forward strand.
CACCATGGTGGCATCCCCAAGCTTGATCTTTTGTCCATTCTTCATCTTATTGCATCATTCTCTCTCTACACCTGAAATTTTTCCTTCATACAAAAATTCACACAATCTTCATTAGCAAAATTAGCTTATTCAAAAGATATTAGACCACTATCAAAGCTTTGGAACATCAAGGGTTTTCACTAAAAACACAAGCTACTGAAGTAACTCCTTCAAAGAAACTCAATTTACCTGAAGAGAGCTCAAAAAGGAATCAATAAGAAGCAAATGCAAATAACGGCAGAAATCTGTCAAAACAGACCAGTAGGTAGAAATGAATCTTTTTGAACATCTTCTGTTGCTCAAATCAAAAAAGTGTTGAACTAACTAAAGTTAGCCAACATACTGGGGGATTTATTCGTAAATTTTGAGCTCAATCCGAGTTACAGAGCCTCCTCACGAATTTTTTTGGTGGAGGACAAAAATCTGTTTCGGGACAACAACTCCCCAAATCTTAGTTCCCTCTCATTAGAGGTCATTCTTGGCACAAAAAGCAAACAAAAAGGATAAGGAGAGGTCATTACAGAAGTAATAACTTCCCAGAATCAAGGAAACTGTTGGGTTATCTCCCAATAAGTACTTTTCTTTAATGCCTTTAAGTTAGGCACAAGAAGCAAGAAGAATCAAGTATTTTCAAATGAGGAAGCATTAACATTCATACTTGCAAAATCTTCAACTATGAAAGATATATCATCCAAATGGGTTTTCGAGGATCCTTTCTCATCTCTCTTTGGTCTACTACCTTCATCAAAAAGATTTCCAGGGGCAATCCAATCAAAGTTATTTTCAAAGGCTTCATGCATTCCAACAAGCTTATAGGATATGGGTATATTAAATTCCTCTCTAGGCTTAGTTTTATCAGAAATACCAACATTATATACACTTGAACCTAGCATATTGGAACGTTCAAAAACTTTTCTGGCCTCCCTAGCAACATCGTGGAATTCTTTTGATAAAGTTTGAAGGATGAGTTCCCTTTTTTCAATATTCTTCTCTTCTTTTAGTTTTAGGAATAAGAATTGTATGAAGGGGTTAAGGCTAACAAACCTAGGCTCCAACATATGAACTAAAGAAGCTGCAACAATCTCATAATTAGGAGCAAGTTCAGCTATACATTTATCCTCAATATCCTCATGCTTGCTAACATAGTTAAAGAATTCTTCAATATTATCTTTCTCAATTATGGAACCACTACCTATTGCAAGATTTTCAGAGAGAACTTGGGGAACAACATGGTGAGCTAGAGCAAGGTGGCAACTAGAGCAGGAACTTTTCTTTTTATGTTTTTGAATAAAGCAAGCAAACCAAACTAGACTAATTTTTTGGGTTTTTTGAAAAGAGGCAAACAAAACCAAACAAAATAAACTAAGCAAACTAAAATAAAGTAAAGAGAAAGAAAGTGAAGGACTCCCCTAGTGAAGACGTCCTTAGCCTCCCCAGCAACGGCGCCAGATAACTTGTTGATGACTCCTTGATGGCGCCAGAAAACTTGGTGGCTGATGTGGAGTCTTGTTGGGAACCCCAAGAGCAAGGTGTGAAGAGTACAACAACAAGTCTTTCCTCAGTTGAGACCGAGGTTATCAAACCAGTAGGACGAAAGAAACGTCACACATGTGTTGCAAGTAATGCGGAGACCTGCACAACACAAACTCAAGACTTTGCCCCAACGAATCAGTGAGGTTGTCAAGCTCACCGGTTTGCTGTAACAAAGAATTAAACGTATGGTGTGGAAGGTAATGGTTTGCAGCAAGTAAACATGTAACAGTGGAAGATGTATCAATGGTAAAGATTGGACCGGGGTTCATAGTTCACTAGAGGTGCTCTCCTTAGATAAAGAACATGGCATGAAGGGTAAACAAATTACAGCGGGGCAATTGACAGGAACTGAGCAAGGCATTGCAATGAAATTACTAGCCAGAAAGATCCTATGAAGTTGATTGGGCAATACAACAATATACATAGACCGTAATCCAATTGCATCTATGACTAGAAGTCCACCTTCAAGTTATCATCTGAACCCCCTCCAGTATTAAGTTGCAAGCAACAGACAACTGCTTTAAGCAAAGTGTGTAAGGTAAACAATCCACATGTTCTATGAACAAGAGACCGTTGTTTTCTCCCTAGTAGCAACAACACATCTACAACCGAAGAGATTTCTGTCACTTCCCTTGGAAACTAGAGGCATGAACCCAGTATCGAGCATATACTCCCTCTTGGAGTCACTAGCAACTACTTGGCCAAAATAACCACTAGAAACAGAGAGCATGCAAGATCACAAACAACATAGACATGATAGAATCATAAAGATAGAACCATTAATCAAGCCAACATAATAATCTCAATATCCATCGGATCCCCGCAAACACAACATGCATGATTACAAATAGATTAGATATTGATCATGAACGGATCTCACAAGATCTATACATGAAATCACAAAGGAGGAGATACAACCATCTAGCTACTACATGGACCCATAGTCCAAGGTGGAACTACTCACAAATCATACCGGAGAGAAGGCCTCCGGGATGATCTCCCCTCCCGCAGGGTGTCGGGAAGTGTAGGGGTTCGTAGCATGGAAAACAAAAATTTTCTATCGCATACAAACAAACAAGAAAAGATCTATCTACTAGATTGTAGCAACGAGTCGATGGAATAACTTACCCTCGAAGATTCCAAAGTGTTTAACGAGAGCAGATTCTCGTGGGTGATGTAGTCGTACTCTTCCCGATCTCAAGATCGTGTAGACGATCCTTCCGGCCAAGGCTCCGGCAGCACTCCGCAGCTTGGTCACACGCTCGTACTGACGAAGACCTTCATCTCCCTTGTTCCAAAGAAAATGGAGGTTGTAGCACTCTCTCGCGATTCCGGCAAGACAATGCGTAGGAAGTAGAGGGAGATCTGAGGCTTCGCCTTAAGCCGGAGCGGTATGGTGGAGTATGAGAGAGAGCTATTAGTGGTCTAGAGATTAGACACACCAATTAGAAGGCTCTAAACCAAGGATAGGGCAATTAGAAGCTCTAAACCAAAACGGCTCGAACCGAGATTAGAGGATAGGAACTTGTGTGTCTAGAGGAGGAGGCCCCGCCTCCTTTTATAGGTGAAAGGGCGCCCAAGGGAGGAGTCCCTCCCTAAGTCGGCCTTGGTGGCGCGCCATGGAGGACTCCTCCCCAAGTCGGTTCCAACCACCTCTTGCTTGTTTCCACAGCTTCCTTTTAGCCGTTTGACTTTTAAACTGCCATTTGACTTTTCTGTTTTAGGATTCAATTTAATCCTTTATTTGGAACAGAAGAACACTTAGTACATGATGCAATCATTCAATATGTAATGACACATTCATGTACCCTCCCCGGAGTGCGGACAATCCGAACCTTCTAGAACATTCCCGATGAAAACACCTAATCATTCCCGAACTCCAAACGGGACTTTCCTTATATGAATCTTATTCTCCGACCATTCTGGATCACCTCGTGATATCCCGGATCCCATCCGAGACTCAACAACATTCGGTCTCTTTCTCATAATACCATAACTACTCAAAACAACGTCAATCCTTATGTGTCTCCCTACGGTTCGTGAATTATGCGGACATGATCGAGACACTTCTCAACAATAACCAATAGAGGAATCTGAAATTCATATGGCTCCACATATTTCTACGATTACTTGATCGAATGAACCACTTACATACGATACCAATTTCCCTTTGTCTCACGATAGTTTACTTATCCGAGGTTATGATCGGTATCTCCGCATACCTAGTTCAACCTCGCTATCGATAAGTACTCTTTTCTCGCTCCGTGATATGTGATCCCTTGTGAGCCACCACATGATTGCAAGCTAATTGGATGACATTCCACCGAGAGGGCCCAGAGTATATCTATCCGTCATATGGATGGACAAATCCCACTCTTGATCCATGTGTTTCAACCAATACTTTCCGAACACTCAATTGCACCTTTATAGCCACCCAGTTATGGTGTGGTGTTTGATGTCATCAAAGCATCCATCCGGTAAAGGTGATATGCATGATCTCATGGTCGAAGGAATTAGGTTACTATGTATCAGAAAGCATATAGCAATTGAACTATTGAAATGACTTGATCTTTATGCTATGCTTATCTATAGGAGTATGTCCACCATATCATTATCCTAACGATATGATCTCGTTGTTGATAACATCTCAATGTTCATGATAGGGAAACCACAATCATTAATCAACCAACAAGCTAGTGAAGTATAGAGGCTATACTAGGGACTTCAAATTAAGTTTACAAATCACACAAGTATTAATGTTTTCTTGTTAATACTATTATAGCATGAATGTAAACATTTATCATAAACACAAAGATATAATAATAACTAAATTTATTATTGCCTCTAGGGCATATCTCCAACAGTCTCCCACTTGCACTAGAGTCATCTAATCTAGATTACATGGTAATATACCGAACACCCATGGCAGTTTGGTGTTAGTCATGTTTTGCCCTCGGGAGAGGTTTAGTCAACGGATCCGCCACATTCAGATCTGTGTGTACTTTGCAAATCTTTATATCCCCATCCTGGATACGTTCTCGAATAGCGTGAAAACGCAGCTTGATATGCTTCAGCTTCTTGTGTGACCTTGGTTCTTGCGCATTGGCTATGGCGCCCATGTTATCACAAAGAGATAGACATTGGGTCCAGCGACTAGGAACCACACCCACCAGTAATGAACTCTTTCATCCATATCGCTTCTTGTGAAGCCTCCGGCAGCCATGTATTCCGATTCAGTTGAAGATCTCGCCACAACGCTTTGCTTTGCACTCCTCCGCCTAATCACTGCATCATTCAAAATAAATACGTATCCATTGTGATTTAGAATCATCCGGATCGGTGTTCCAACTAGCATCGGTGTAACCATTAACAACGAGCTGTTCATCACCTCCATAAGAAAGAACCATATCCTTAGTTCTTCTCAAGTACTTAAGGATGTTTTGATCATTGTCCAATGATCCACTCGATCACTTTGATATCTGCTAGTTAAACTAACAGATATGCAATGTCGGGTCTAGTAAATAGCATGGCATACATTAGAGATCCTATGGTCGAGGCATAGGGAGTCTTACTCATCCTTTCTATCTTCCGCCGATGTCGGACTTTGAGTTTTACTCAAGGTCGATAGAAACATGGGCAAGAACCCTTTCTTGCTTTCTTCCATTCCAAACCTCTTTAGAACTCAAATATGTACTGTGACAATGATATTTGGCGTTTGATCTATCTCTATAAATCTTTATGCCTAATATGTAAGCTTCGCCAAGATCCTTCATTGAAAAACTATTATTCAAATATTCCTTGACACTATTAAGAAGGTCTACATCATTCCCGATCAACAATATGTCATCCACATATAGTATTAAGAATGCTACAGAGCTCCCACTCACTTTCTTGTAAATACAAGCTTCTCCATAAGTTTGTATAAAACCAAAACTTTTGATCACCTTATCAAAACGTTGATTCCAACTTCGGGATGCTTGCTTCAACCCATAGATGGACCGTTGAAGTTTGCATACCTTGTTAGCATCTTTAGGATCGACAAAACCTTTGGGTTGTATCATATACAACACTTCATCAATATCTCCATTGAGGAATGCTGTTTTGACATCCATCTGCCATATCTCATAATCATAATATGCAGCGATTGCTAACATAATCCTCACAGACGTTAGCTTCGCTACTGGTGAGAAAGTCTCATCGTAGTCAACTCCTTGAATTTGTCGAAACCCTTTTGCGACAAGTCGAGCTTTATAGACAGTAACATTACCATCAGCATTTGTTTTCTTCTTGAAAATCCATTTGTTCTCGACAGCCCGCCATCCGTAAGTCCACCAAAGTCCATACTTGGTTTTCGTACATGGATCCAATCTCGGATTTCATGGCTTCTTGCCATTTATTGGAATCTGGGCTCATCATCGCTTCCTCATATGTCTCGGGGTCATCGGTGTTGTCCACCAACATGACACTCATAACAGATCATACCAACTGAGTCGCACGAGTTCTCGTTGACCTCCGAGGCTCAGAGTAACTTCAACCAAGTTTCATGATCACCATCATTAGCTTCCTCTCTTATTGGTGCGAGCACCACAGAACTTCTTCCGTGCTGCGCTACTGCAATTTCGAGAGAAGGTTCACAACCTCGTCGAGTTCTACTTTCCTTCCATCACTTCTTTCGAGAGAAATTCTTCTAGAAAGGATCCATTCTTGGCAACGAAGATTTTGCCTTCGGATCTATGATAGAAGGTATACCCAATAGTTTCCTTCGGTATCCTATGAAGACGCATTTTTCCGCTTTGGGTTCAAGCTTGTCCCAGTAACTTTTACACAGGCTTCAGATCCCCAAACTTTAAGGAACGACAATCTAGGTTTCTTCCCAAACCATAATTCATACGGTGTCGTTTCAACGGATTTAGACGGTGCCCTATTTAAAGTGAATGCGGCTGTTTCTAATGCATAACCCCAAAATGATAGCGGTAAATGTAAGTGACATCATAGAACGAACCATATCTAAGAGAGTTCGACACGACGTTCGACACACCATTACGCTGTGGTGTTCCCGGCGTGTCAATCAGTGAAAGTATTCCGCATTTCTTCAAATGCTCGCCAAACTCGTAATTTAGATATTCACCTCCACGATCGTAACGTAGAAATTTAATCTTCTTGTTACGTTGATTCTCTACCTCACTTTGAAACTCCTTAAACTTCGAAGTTTCGGATTTATGTTTCATGAAATAGATATACCCATATCTACTCAAGTCATCCGTGAAGGTAAGAACATAACGATAACCACCGCACGATGCTACACTCATTGGTCCACACACATCGGTATGTATGATTTCCAATAAGTCCGTAGCTCGCTCCATCATACCGTAAAATGGAGTCTTAGTCATTTTTCCCATCATACATGCTTCAGATCTTTCAAGTGATTCAAAATCAAGTGATTCAAGAAGTCCATCGGAATGGAGTTTCTTCATACGCTTCACTCAATGTGACCAAGACGATAGTGCCACATATAGGTCAATTATCGCTTGATTTCAAACGCTTAGCCTCAATGTTGTTGATATGTGTATTTCCACTATCGAGATTCAATAAGAATAGACCATCTATCAAAGGTGCATGTGCATAAAACATATTACTCATATAAATCGAACAACCATTATTCTCGACTTAAACAAGTAACCGCAATAAACAAGATCCCGATATAATGTTCATGCTCAACACATGCACTAAATAACAATTATTTAAGTATACAACTAATCCCGATGGTAGATGAAGGGTAGCGTCGACCGCGATCACATCAACCTTTGATCCGCTTCCACGCCGCATCGTCACCTCGTTCTTCGCTAGCTTCCGCTTATTCTGCAGACCTGCTTTGAGTTACAAATATGAGCAACCGAACCAAGATTAAATACCCAGTACTACTACGAGTACTAGTGAGATACACATCAATAACATGTATATCGATATACCTTTCTTCTTGATGTTGCCGCTTCGATCCGCCAAGTACTTTGGGCAATTCCGCCCAAAGGACCTTCTCCTGCAAGAAAGCACTCAAGATCGTGCTTGGGTCCAGCCTTGGTCTTCTTCACGGCGTGGTAACTTTCTTACCACCCTTCTTGAAGTGTCCCTTTGCTTAGACTTGCCTTTCTTGAATTTGGTGGTCTTATTGACCAACAACACTTGGTGCTCTTTCTTGATCTCCACTTCAGAGACTTTAACATAGGAAACAGTTCTGGCAACTCTTTGTTCATGTTCTGCATGTTGTAGTTCATCACAAAGTTCTTGTAACTTGGTGGTAGTGATTGGAGGACACGGTAAATCCCCAAAGCATTAGGAATCACTATACCCAAGCTTTGAAGTTTGTTTATGCCTGCACATCTTAAGCACATGCTCACCGACGAGCTGCCTCTTCCATCTTGCGCTTAAAGAACTTTTCAAGCCTCATAGCTTTCAATTGCCGCATGAGTCTCAAAATAAATTTGAGATCCTCGACAATATCATATGGGTCTGAATTCTCAAACCTTTTCTGAAGCTCCAATTCCAAACCATACAAGATAGCACACTGAACTATGGAGTACTGATTCTTCCGAGCGAGGTAAACATTCTTTACTTCATCGGGAGCATCACCGCAGTGGGTCACCCAAATGTGCATCCAAAGACATAGGTCAAATTACCAGTGAGGACAATCCTCAAATTATGGAACCAATCCACAAGTTGCTTCCATTGTTTTTCAACTTTTCTTTCTCTAGGAACGCATTAAAATTGATGGTAGGGGCTGCCATTGATCTACAACATATTTGCAATAGTTTAGACTAAGTTTATGACAAATTGAGTTAAAATTAATTAAGTAATTAAACTAGGTGAACTCCCACTCAAAACAACATCCCTCCCATGGTTCTAGTGGTCACACGAACCAAATCCACTACATCAACACCTATCATCACGAGAGTTGATATAGTTTCAATGGCGAACAATCGTCATGTTCATCATATCTACTATATGATTCATGCTTTACCTTCGGTGATCCGTGTTCCGAGACCATGTCCACATTCTAGGCTCGTCAAGATCAAACCTTAGTTTCCGCATGAGCAAATCTGGCTTGCTCACGTTATACACTTGCGTAATCTAACACACCGATCATCACGTGGTGCTCAAACAACAAGCTTTAGCAACGGTGCTAACTAAGGGTGAACACTTTATGACTTGAAATTCATGTGCATGAGGGATCATCTTATAATGCTACCGTCACTACTAAGCAATACAAGATGCATAAAGGATTAACATCACATGCAATTCAATAATATGTGATATGATATGGCCTTTCTTCTTTGTGCTTCCGATCTCCATCTTCAAGCACGAACATGATCTCCATCATCACCGCATAGCATCAAGGTCAATGACGCTTCTCCATGGTTGTCGCCCACCGCTTCAACTATTACAACTACTTTGAATAGACACGCGGGTCTTAACATAAATTAAAGACAACCATATGGCTCCGCCGGTTGCCAACTTACAATAAGGAACATTGCATACATCAAATATAATCACAATCATGGCCATATCACATCAGACACCGCAAAACAAAGTTAGACGCCTACTTTCTTTGTATATTTTACGTGGTTTGGGGCTTTCAATAAGTGTCGCTCTAACTTACGAACAAGAACCACAACATTGATACTAGCATTGTTGATCACCCGTTGTAAATTGGATCTTAACTATGCTAGGAGAAACAGGCACCATAAGCCACTTATGCAATACAAGTTCACGTCATGTGGAGCAAGTCTCATGAACGATGTCATGTAAGGTTAGCCCGGCCGCTTCATCCCAACATACCGCAAGATGCAAAGTACACAAGAAGCAATCGACAATAAAGCATCAACGCCCACAATGACCATTGTGTTCTACTCGCAACAGATCTACATATAGACACGACTGATACCATGTAGGGGTTCGTAGCATGGAAAACAAAAATTTTCTATCGCATACAAACAAACAAGCCAAGATCTATCTACTAGATTGTAGCAACGAGTCGATGGAATAACTTACCCTCGAAGATTCCAAAGTGTTTAACGAGAGCGGATTCTCGTGGGTGATGTAGTCGCATTCTTCCGATCTCAAGATCGCGTGAGACGATCCTTCCGCCACGCTCCGGCAGCGCTCCCAGTCGGTCACATCGCTCACTGACGAAGACCTTCCTCTCCTTTTTCCAAAGCAATGGAGGTTGTAGCACTTCTCGCGATTCCAAGACAACGGCGTGGTACCTAAGTAGAGGGAGATCTGAGGCTTCGCCTGCCGAGCGAGTATGGTGGAGTATGAGAGAGCTATTAGTGGTCTAGAGATTAGACACACCAATTAGAAGGCTCTAAACCAAGGCTAGGACAATTAGAAGCTCTAAACCAAAACGGCTCTAAACCGGAGATTAGAGGATAGGAACTTGTGTGTCTAGGAGGAGGCCCCGCCTCCTTGTATAGGTGGGAGGGCGGCCAAGGGAGGGAGTCCTCCCAAGTCGGCCTTGGTTGGCGCTGGCTTGAGGAGGACTCCTCCCCAAGTCGGTTCCAACCACCTCTTGCTTGTTTCCCAGCTTCTGTTTTAGCCGCTTGAGTTTTAAATCGCCATTTGACTTTTCTGTTTTAGGATTCAATTTAATCCTTTATTTGGAACAACAAGAACACTTAGTACATGATGCAATCATTCAATATGTAATGACACATTCATGTACCTCCCCGGAGTGCCGGACAATCCGAACCTTCTAGAACATTCCCGATGAAAACACAATCATTCCCGAACTCAAACGGACTTTCCTTATATGAATCATATTCTCCGACCATTCCGGATCACCTCGTGATATCCTCGATCCCATCCGAGACTCAACAACATTCGGTCTCTTTCTCATAATACCATAACTACTCAAAACAACGTCAATCCTTAAGTGTGTCTCACGGTTCGTGAATTATGCGGACATGATCGAGACACTTCTCCAACAATAACCAATAGAGGAATCTGGAAATTCATATGGCTCCTACATATTTCTATTTATTACTTACATCGAATGAACCACTTACATACGATACCAATTTCCCTTTGTCTCACGATAGTTTACTTATCCGAGGTTATGATCGCTTCAGATCTCTCGCATACCTAGTTCAACCTCATACCGATAAGTACTCTTTCTCGCTCCTGATATGTGATCCCTTGTGAGCCACCACATGCTTGCAAGCTAATTGGATGACATTCCACCGAGAGGGCCCAGAGTATATCTATCCGTCATATGGATGGACAAATCCCACTCTTGATCCATGTGTTTCAACCAATACTTTCCGAACATTCAATTGCACCTTTATAGCCACCCAGTTACGGTGTGGTGTTTGATGTCATCAAAGCATCCATCCGGTAAAGGTGATATGCATGATCTCATGGTCGAAGGAATTAGGTTACTATGTATCAGAAAGCATATAGCAATTGAACTATTGAAATGACTTGATCTTTATGCTACGCTTATCTATAGGAGTATGTCCACCATATCATTCTCCTAACGATATGATCTCGTTGTTGATAACATCTCAATGTTCATGATAGGGAAACCACAATCATTAATCAACCAACAAGCTAGTGAAGTATAGAGGCTATACTAGGGACTTCAAATTAAGTTTACAAATCATACAAGTATTAATGTTTCCTTGTTAATACTATTATAGCATGAATGTAAACATTTATCATAAACACAAAGATATAATAATAACTACATTTATTATTGCCTCTAGGGCATATCTCCAACAGGAAGAACTTCAGATCCCCCCGATCTAGGGACGATGGTGGCGGCGGCTACAGACGGTTTCATGGATTTATGATCGGCTACGAGAGTTTCTGCATCTAGGGCTTCTTATAGGCGAAGGGGCGAGTCCGGGAGGTGACCAGGGTCGCCAAACCCTAGCCAGGCACGGGTCCACCTGACCCCGCACCTGGGGTGGGTCTGGCCCCCCTAGCCAGCCCCTCCGGCTCTCCTCTGGACTTCTTGTTCCCCACGGAAAGTAATTGACTTTGACGTTTGTCCCGTCCAATTCTGAGAATATTTCTTTACTAACTTTTCTGAAACCAAAAACAGTAAAACAGCATCCGACATCGCTGCAACTTGTTAATAGGTTAGTACCAGAAAACATGTAAAAAGCACCTCAAAGTGTAGACAAGTAAAGCAAAGTAGATGCTAAACAAGCATGAAGCATCAAAAATTATAGATACGTTTCCAACGTATCAGTGCTCTGTAGGGCCCAATCTGGGCCATGCGGGCTCCGTCCGGGGCTCTTGGCCACCGGCAAGGCGGCGGGTGGCATGACCCCTTCCGGCTGTGGCGCGGCCTGGGCACCGATCTGGGCGGGGCGGGCCTAGGTCGGGTGGTCGCTCGCCAAATCCAGCCGAGGTAGCCCGTGTGACACAGAGGTGCCGTGTTCGCCACGTTCGTCCCTCCTCACCCTTGCGGTCCCAGGTGGTGTTCCTCATACCGCGGTGGCCCGGTAATCCCGGATGAGCATGGTGGAGAGCGCGTTGCTGCTTGGCGGCGGGGATCTATGGAAGTAGATCCTCTGGTGGGCGGAGGGGTAGGGACTAGCGTTAGGGTCGGCATCGATGGTAACACCCTTGCTGTAGTATGGCGGCGGGGCTTCACGATTCCAATTGGGCTCGGCCGGACCAGAGAGGGCCTGGTTTGCCTCCATTGCTATATCCGGTCGGCTATCGCCTTCCGGCGGTGGAGGTAGTTCCCTCCCGCGTGTTATTGTACTGTCGACCATCAATGGAGTCTCTTTCTTTCGGTCAGACTAGCCTAACATTGTGGGTCATGGTGGGACGTCAGGGGTGACTTCAAGATTGTGGTGGCGTGAGTTGGTGGGCGGCGAGCTTGGTAGGGAGCTTCGAAGCGTCTGGGATTGTGGTTTTTTGAGGGGTCGGGAGAAATCCTTGTTGTCTAGACACCGACATGGTGACGCCTGTGGGGTGTCACCGTCCTTCCTGAAGGGCGTCGGGGGTACCTCTTCCCCACCTCCAGTAACGTATCAGGGGAAACCCTAGGACTTGTACGAGCAGCAGCGTCGTCGTCCAAACTTTGCGTCCAGTGCGTCCCAGATCTTCTTCTCGTCTTTTATGTGCATAAACACATCACATAGACGGTCATCAAGAATGCTCAGAATACATCCCACAAAGACAACATTGACATCCTCGAACTTCTTCTGATCCTCGTCAGATATAGTTCCTTTAGGTTTGCCTTTACTAATATGGAACATTTTCACCATGGTCAGCCAAAGCTCAGCCTTGTACTGCCACATCTTAAAGTGCACACCGGTAAACTTATCCGGCCTTAGCGCATCGGTAAAACAATCCATTGTTAATTTAGGAAATTGCCTACAAGAAAAGGGCCATGGCTCAAAAGAAACTTGGGGAGTATACTACTTCTACTGATGATTTTATCCGTGCACCTATTACTCAGCCTGCTATTGATGCGAAAGCAGATAAAATTAAGCCTAAACTTTTAAGTTTGGTTCAACAGAACCAATTTGGAGGCTCATCTTCTGAAGATTTAGGTTTGTACTAAAATACTCTTACTGAAATTGGCGACATGAAGTACATTAAAGACGTTTGACCCAAATGTTGTTAAATTACATTTGTTTTCTTTCTCTCTTAGAGAAAAAGCTAAGGACTGGCTGCTAAACCCCATGTCTATCTATTGCATCTCCTAGGCAATAAACTTTGCTTTTGTGGAAGTTTATTTTTAGGCCTGAAAGTTGCTCAAATAGACAGAGAATAAATTTTCAATTTCTAGCTTGGATGGGATCAGTTTGCAACTAGAGTATCGTGGCATCTACATATTGTAGTATGCCCACACCTTTGTCAACTAAATCGGTCCCAAATCCAGAGATAACCCCTTGGTCAATAGCTCTCCCAATCATAATTGCTAACGCATCATAAGCTAGATCAGAAATGGGGATAAAGGGTCCCCTTTCCTAAGGCCCTGATATGTGCAAAAGTACAGTCCAACCTCATTGTTCACCCTGATCCCCATTTCCCTCTAGTGACAGTTTTCATATCCAAATCATTCCATTGGCTGGGGAAACCTTTCATCTCCAAAATTTGAAGGAGAAAAGGCCATTTGGTTTTATCTCGAAGACGACCCCATCCAATTTCCTAACATGCATGTCATTTAGGATTTCAAGTAATATTACCACTCCCTCCAGGATCCTTCAGGAAGGCAGTCTGTGATGCTCCTATAACTTTACCAATGACAAGTGTAAGTATTTTAACCATGATTTTTGTAATAATTTTGAAGACCACGTTTAGAAGACGAAAAATAGGCCTAAATTTCTGGATTTTATTATCATCACTGTATTTGGGCACTAAGGTGATAATACCATAACTTAGGATATTTATGTCTATTTTTTTATCATAGAAGTCCTCCAACAGTGCAAAGAGGTCAAACTTGACCACTTCCCAGACCTATTGGAAAAACTCCGCGTTAAAACCATCTAGGCCTGCAACCTTATTTGGTTCTATCTCAAAAACTGCATTTTTTAGTTCTCCCATGGTAAATCTTATAATAAGAGAATTACTATCAGCCTCAGATATCTTCGCCACGCCTCATGACTGAGGGAGATGGTTGACTGCTTTGATTTGCTAAATAATTTTTTATAAAACTCTGTGATGTACTTTTTAGGTTCTCCTGCCCTTCAATCACACCCTCATCTTGACACAAAGTAGTGATTCTATTCTTCCTTCTTCCCCCGTTCTCTATTCTTCCTTCTTCCCCGTTCGCTTTGAGGTGGTAGTATTTAGTATTATCATCGCCCTTAAGCAATTCTTTTTTTTTACCTCCGTGGCCACTTGGTTTCCTCCTCTTCTGTGACATCTCTAAGCCGTTGCCTTTTGAGGAGCATTTCTTCTCTCTCAATGGCTCTCAGCCCCCTCTCTTCAGCACGTTTGTCCATATTATCAATTTTTTCAATGATTTTTTCCCTCAATCTCCTATGAACACCTTCAACGTTTCTATTCCAACCTTTGAGAGATTTCCTTGTTCTTCTCAACTTACATTGCCATATGTCAGGTCTATCCCTTCCAGCATCATTTTGCATCCAAGTTTTTATTACCAAATCTCTGAGGTCAGGTCTGTGCCGAATATATTGCTGGCTGCATCACCTGTCACCTGTGTAGATATGAGGAGATGAGTGTGATCTGAAAGGTCTCTTGCTAGGGCTTGAACAGTGACAAGAGAAAATTTAACATGGTTGATTATAAAAAAGTTTTTACAGAAGTTGAAATACCAATGCCAAACTTTGACATTTGAAAGTACTGACTGATATCACACAAATCTCACAGCTATGTGTGAGTTTATATATACGAAACGTAGGACGCAGTATTTATTATACATTTATCATACATGTTGCAGATATAACAGAAACTTAGGACGCCATACGGAAGACCATAATGCATATTACAGCCCAATAATGAGACTTTAACATCTGAAAGTAGTGATTGATATTTCTCCTGATAATAATACTGACCATATCACACAAATCTCACAGCTATGTGTGAGTTTATACAAAGTAAACCAGCACGCGATGTAACATTAACCTGTGGAACAATGGACACAGTATTTATTATACATTTATCATACATGTTGCAGATATAACAGAAACTTAGGACACTCACACTATACGGAAGACCATAATGCATATTACAGCCCAATAATGAGACTTCTTTTTTCACCTAAGAACGGCGAGAGATGGGTACGTAGAATCGACCGAGGACCAAAGCGACGAGACGTCGGCACGCTTTGATGCACCGTGCGCTCGCACGTACGTACGTACGTTCCCATGTCCTACTTTGGCGGGAACTTGGACTTGATGCGCTCCACGACGCCGGCGTCGGTCTGCAGCGCGCGCGCCAGCACGTCCGTCGGCACCGCCCCGAACATCGCCGCCGCGGCCGGCTGCGTGCCGGGGAGCTGGCTGTCGAACGCCGAGATGGCCACTGCAGGCGCCTCGCCGACGCTGCGCTCGTAGTGCACAAGGCCGCGCGGGAACACGAAGACGCCGCCCTTGGGCACGGCCCGGGTGATCAGCCTGTTGGCCGTGGTGATGAAGCCCACCTCGAGGAGTCCCTCGGCGACGAAGATGATCTCGGTGGCGCGCGGGTGGGTGTGCGGCGGGTTGGTGCCGCCCCACGCGGCGTAGTCGACGCGAGCCATGGACACGCCCAGGGTGTTGAGCCCCGGGACCTTCTCCACGTCCGCCGCCGTCACCACGGAGCCCATGGGGTTGCCGCCGCCGTAGACGTCGGCGGCCTTCGACAGCCCGCCGAAGAAGAAGTCGTCCGCCGTCGCGTTCTCCGGCCGCTTGCACGGGTACCCGTTCACCCGCAGCGCTGCACAACATTTTACGCATGCACACAGAGATCAGAGACGAAACCAACTGCGAAGGAATGCAAGGTTTGAGTGGTCTGTTCGCATGTCACTCACGGCCCTGGAGGGACTTGTAGTCGGCGACGCAGATGTCCTGGAGCATGTCGGGGTCGCCGGCGAGCAGTGGCGCGGCGAGCGCCAGCAGGGCGGCGCAGGCGGCGAGGAGGACAGCACTGAGCTTGGCCATGATTTCCAGTTAATCTGGTCCTTGATGGCTAGTTAGCTAGCTGCGTGAGCTAGCTGTCGGTGGCTAATTAGGTCTCTGCAGGAACTTTCGGTTTGGTTTGATGAAGATGGGAGCTTAGGAGGTGGGTATTTATAGATGTTGCAGTAGTTGGTGATTCAGTTAGCTTGATGACGACGTGATGTATTGGTCACGTGTCCAGCTAACCAATTAGGTGTAAGAAGAAAATCTCTCATCAACTTGATCGATATATCGGGTTTTGGTAGAGCTAGCCAGCTAGTTAAGGCGATGTAGTACGTGAGAGTCGCGAGACGGTGAGCAGTAACGTTAAGTGTTGGTCGAAATCCTCATCGTACTATCCGTGAAAACTAGCACGCATGAATTTGTACACGTTAATACGTTGTCAGAAAATGACACAAATTTTGATTGTTCAACCGCAAGGCATGCATTTTCCGTTGTTCATTCTATGACTTGCACGCTAGTATACTGTGTCAACTTGAACATAAATGATACACCGTACATCTTTTGTTACCCTGCTCCTGTCCGAATTAAGCGGCCGCGACAACCATTTGGCCACGACAACCATTTTGCAATAGAGTCCTTAAGGAATTTCCGACAATCTCGGAGTCCTTCTCCACTCCTTGTCTTCCCCTTTCCGTCGCCTTTTTCCTCGCCGCCTGCTCCGTCATACCAGGCAGTGGCGAAGGACAAAAGAAATTTGAGGTCAAGAAATCTAGAGCATAAAAGAAGAGTTAAACACCTGTGGTCTATTAAGTTGCCGCATGAGCGTATTGATCACCTAC
Source organism: Avena longiglumis (assembly GCA_030063025.1). Lineage (NCBI taxonomy): Eukaryota > Viridiplantae > Streptophyta > Magnoliopsida > Poales > Poaceae > Avena > Avena longiglumis. The sequence continues at coordinate 22,601,940 of CP125973.1, forward strand.
TAAAAATGCAAACTATCGGTCACAAAGTTGTGTAAATGTGTCCGTTAGTCATTATGTCACGCTTGTCGCTGACGTGGATACATGTTTTTTAAATACCTCCTTATAATGTTATTTTTCTAATTACTATGTCTTTTTTTCACTATCATGGGTAGGCCTAAAAATAGATGGGCCCACCTGTCAGCCTCGTAGAGACATTCTATCAAATACCTTTCGTGCACGTATCACGGAAGCCATCCATCAATAGTTGTGGCCAGGGATGCGTAAGTCGGTTATGAAGCCAGCCACGCAGCAACAAGGCCGCCCCTCCGCTTAACGGTTCTGGTTCGGAGCACTTGTTTGCCGCCATGACACGGTCAAGATCGGTGAGATCAAGGATGGCCAGGAGCTCTACGCGCGCACGTATCCACTCAGGATGTACCATCAACATGTACCACTTCTGATCTTGGTAAAGTTATTGAGCTTCTTCAGAAACAATCGTCCCGGAATCTTGTAGATTAACATGGAGCTTTTTCTATCTACGGAGAGAACGAAGCAAGATTAATTATCTCTCGAGCCGTTTCCGCCTTCTTGGAATCGTACGTGTGCAAAAAAGGAGCAACAATGCAACATGGAGGTTGGGGAGAATTGAGCTGCCACACAAAGTTTAGCCTGTGGAGCAATTCCAGCTTTAGTACTACTATCTAGTGACACAACTACCCATAAAAGTGACGGGACTAGCACGATCACGGCATGAGGGCCAACGAAGATTGGTCTATGCAGTTTAATGAAAAAGGGACCTAGCAATTAGAAGAAACTACATTTTAAGAAAATATTTGCAAAAAACAGATAGCCACATCAGCGATTTAACCGTGGATGTGATGGAGTGACTAACGAGGCACAACCACACAACTTTATGACCAATAGTTTGCATTTTCCCATTTAGTGACCAATGCGCTCATGGATGGCAACTTGATAGATCACTCAGGTGTTTAACTCTAAAAAGAAATAATTGTAAAATATCAAGATTTCTAGACAGATTAATACTGCATATGAGCTTAAACATAATCGCTTAGTATAATGGTAATAACAACTTATTTAAATATAAGTAGAACCTTTTTTTTGAAAAATAAGTAGAACCTGATTTGTGGGACAAGTATGTTCGATTGTCCAGATTTAGCGATTAATGTTTATAAGGTTGACGATTCCACACATACCTACATGCACACCTCTGTCTCTATATACATGGAAACTAGTTGGAACATGTGGAGATGTTCTCTAGCGACACACCAAAGTGTTAAATATGCGGTTTGATTTTTGGTGAGCCGAGGTACCACCGTCCTTTTATAACAAGTATATAGCAAAACGGGATATAGTTCAAAATATTTTATGAAAAAATTCGAATCTGGACCAGCACTCACGCCGGCGGTGAAAATCTAGATCACTATGTAAGTCCCGTCACACTACGGGAATAACCAGATAGGTCGACGGCTTTTTTATACGCCGACGGCAAAATATCGGAGCCGTCGGCATAGCTTGACGGGCCGTCAGCCCAGTTTTACCATCAGTGTAGGATAAATGGACCGACGGCAGCCGTCGGCGTAAAAGGGACCGTCAGCGTAGCCTATTAGGATAATGGCGGAGCGACGACGTCAAGTCTACGCCAACGGCAGACGGCAAAGCCGTGGGCGTAGCTATTTTTCTTTTTGCCACATTAATCTTAGAAAAATCATAACTAAATCATTTAAATTCAGAAAAATACATATAATATGTCAAAAATTGCAGAAAAATAATATATATCTATATAAAATCAAATAATACATATTTGTTTCAAAATATATATAAAAATATAAATACTTTTGTATAACATATTTTTCATTTTCCGAGTGCAAAAAAGAGGGTGTTTTGTGAAACAACCTCCAAATGAAAGTTTCAAAATAATAATACCACCTTTTTCAAAAATACTAGACCATATTGAATGGACAATTTTCTAACTGGTATCTCAAACCTTCCGCTCACCCCTCGTGAAAAGACAAATTTCTGTCGAATCAGAGGAAATGAGTTAGATTTAAACTATGTACATGATATGATTCTCATGATTTTTTACAAAATCATTTTAGGTTCATAATATGATATTTCATCGATATCTAATGCACGCTCAAAGGAGGCTCAGCCCCGAGCTAAGAATCTTCATGCCCGATTTAGAAAGTTTGACGATATTTTGAAACGGGCATAAAAAATTCAAAAACGATCGAACCAATGCAAAACCTTCGCGTGGTGTCATATTATGTGATATACTTGCATTGAAAAATACCAAACTTGGTACTCCCTCCGGTCCATATTAATTGACTTGGATCTGTCAAAATTTGGATAAACCTATATACTAAATAATGTCTAAATTCATTCAAATCTAGAGAAATGTGAGTCAATTAATATCGGTAGGAGGGAGTATATTGATTGTGTCTCAAAAAAACCTTCACAAAATGACCTATCTCAATCGAGTTTTTATGGATTTCAGATCAAATGACCAATGTTATTGCTAGAATCGCGGTATAGCTTGCGATAATGTTTTCATATTGTGCATGCATGTGTATTATGGGATGACGAACAATGTTGTAGGAGGAAGTTTTCCTTTTAGTCGCACCGAAAAGCCATTTTTTGAGTGCAAAAAACGGGGTGTTTTATGAAGAAACCACCAAATGAAAGTTTTAAAATGATAATACCACATTTTTCAAAAATACTATACCATATTGAATGGACAATTTTCAAACCTGGGTATCTCAAACCTTTCCGTCCACCCCTCGTGAAAAAGACAAATTCCTACCAAATCGGTAGGAAATGAGTTAGATTTGAACTATAGGTACATTATATGATGCTCATGATTTTTTTGAAAATCATTTTTAGGTTCATAATATGCTATTTCATCAGAGATCTAATGCAAGTTTAGTGAGTCTCAGCCCCGAACTAAGAATCTTCATGCCCCTCTGAAGGTAATATGCCCTGAGAGGCAATAATAAAGTGTTTATTATGTGTATTCCAAGTATATGATAGATGTTTATTTTGCATGCTATAATTGTATTAATACGGAAACGTTAATACATGTGTGTTTAATAAACAAACAGAAAGTTCCTAGTTATGCCTCTCTCATAAACTAGCTCGTGGATTAACAAGATGATCAAGGTTTCCTGATCATGGACATTGGATGTTGTTAATAACGGGATCACAACATTAGTGTAATGGTGTGATGAACATTCATCCGAAGTATAGCATTACGATCAAAGTCATTGAGTTTATATTGCTATAACAACTTACGAAGTGATCCTAATCCTTAGACCATGAGATCATGTCAATCACTAACACCTAAGAGTTTCTTGATAACATCAAACGTCACACCGTAATGTGGTGATTATAAAGATGGATTTAGAACTAATAAAGTGTTATGTTGAGGCTCATGGATCGAGAGTGGAATTTGTTCATCCCGATGACGGATAGATATACTCTGGGCCCTCTCGGTGATATCACATTGATTAGCTTGCAAGCAAGTGATTTGATCACTAGAATATTATATCACAGGAACGAGAAAAGAGTGCATGTCGGTAAAGAGATCAAACTAGGTATGGAGATACCGATGATCGAATCTCGGACATGTAATATATCGTGAAACAAAGGGATTAAGATACTAGCGTAAAAGGTTCCGACGATCACAAGAAAGTCATCGTTGAATGTGTGGGAGCATGGGTCTCAGATCCCGCTCGATTATTGATCCGAGGGGGTCTCGATCATGTCCGCATTATTCACGAACCGTAGGGTGACACACTTAAGAGACACCGACATCCAATTGGAGCAAATGTTTCATGCCGAAGAATGAACAAGCGAGGAATTTATTTCACTAGATACCGAAACAGGTTTTTGGGTGAAATTGCATAAAGTGGTTATGCATGTGAAATAGAATTCTAGCAAGGGGTTATTTGTGAATGTTTGTCATTAAAGTAATTGACAAAATTCTGAATAAAATAAAAGAGTTTTATTTAATGGGAGTTTGCATTAAATTTGGTGGAAATTTAATGGGAATTTGAGTGGACTTTTGAGTGGAGGAATTTAAAGGGCATTTTGTGAGTGGAGTGTCCACCCACATGAATGAAGGAGGGGAGGGGGCAGCCCCCATGGCCGGCGGCCACCCCCTTGGGTGCCCCCCATCCTCCTATAAAAGGAGCCCCCCTCCTCACTTGTCTCTCACACCTCCTCGTGAAGGATCTCTCTCCCCCTCTAGAATTTATCCCACATGGTCTCGGACTAGCTAGATACATGTTCCCGGTGGCTATTCGGCAAGAAAGAGTTGTGCTTCCGCTGCATCGCTGGAGCGAGGAGGCGGAGGTTGCTCGGTGCCTCGAACGTGTGTGCGAGCACGGATGCGCTGCTGATTTGCGGCGCTAGGACTTCCTCTCGATCTTGAGATCGGCAAGAGATCGTCTACATCAACCACGAGTTGAACTCATTAAGCTTTGTCGGTCTTAAAGGGTATGTTCTCTACGGATATACATCCGCCCGTTGTTTGTATCTAGTAGATAGATCTTGGTATATAGTTCACATCGTAGGAAATTTTTTGTTTTCTATGCTGCGAACCCTACAGTGGTATCAGAGCCGGATCTATGCGTAGATACTTTACACGGGTAGTACACATATGAGTATGTGGGCGATGATGATCATGCTGTTGCTCCTTTGTTGTAATTTTGGATATTGGTGGCATAGTGGGATGAAGCGGCCCGGACAAACTTTACATGTCCTCGCACATGAGACCTGTTCCACGCTTGACATGCAACTAGTTTGCATAAGTGGCTAGCGGGTGTCTGTCTCTCCTACTATAGTCAATATCTATTTTGCAAGCGAGTTGTCAACAATTTGATTATCCTCGTTGTGGTTCATGTTCGTAGGTAAGAACGGTTCTATCTCGAAAGCCCTAAGCCACGTAAAACTTGCAATGGATAAATTAGAGGCGTCTAGTTTAGATTGTTGCTGGGCTAGTGTTATGATATGGTAGTGTTGTAAGTAGAATTATGAGATGATACTCTTACAACACACATAGCGTGTAAAATCCATAGACCTTGGATTTACACATATAGGTATGATAGTGATCATACCACGATGCACATGATAGAGATCATCTGCGGGAACCATATCATTTCACTAATAAACATATGATGTTTTGATTGCATCTTATATTGCTTGTTTAGCGCTTTGTTAGCATAATAAGATGATCCCTCATTTAAATATCATGATAAGAATGTGTTCTTCCTTTAGTATGCACCGATTATATTTTCGTCGCTCCAAGACATCACGTGATGATCGGGTGTTCTTGGATCCACGACCATATTTCGGGTGTAAAACAGTTACACACGCGAATACTAAGGTTCTAACTTGGCGAGCCTAGCATGTATAGACATGGCCTCGGAACACGGACCGAAAGGTTAAGCATGAGTCATATAGTTGATATGATGCCCATTTGATGCTCGCCTTTGAAGCTATACCGACTCACGTGATGATCGGACTTGGTGTAGTGGATTTGGTTCATGTAATCACCAAAAGGGCACGAGGGATGTCGTTTTTGAGTGGGAGTTCATTTGTAATATAGATTAGTTGAACTCAATCTATCATACACTTAGTCTAAACTTTACAAATTCTGTTGTAGATGGCACCACCTGCTTTTAATTTCAATGTGTTCATGGAGAAAGAAACTAGCAACGAACGGTAGCAACTTTACCGAATGGGCCATGAATTTGAGGATTCTCCTCTCTGCACAAAAGCAATATGTGCTAGAAGCGTTAGGCCCCACCTTTGATGATGCCCCTGACGAGGAGAAGAATGTTTATCAGACTCGTCAGGAGGACCACAACTTAGTTCATTGCGGCATATTGTATGGGCTAGAGCCGGAACTTCGAAAGCGTTTCGAAAACGGCAATGCATTTGATACAATGGGTGAGTTGAAAATGATTTTCGACACATGCTTTGTAGAGAGCTACAACGCTTGTAAAAGTTCTTTAGTCATGATGGAAGAGTACAGCTCCGTTAGTGAGCATGTACTCAAGATGTCGGGTTACGCTGATAAGCTTGTGTCCTTGGGAATATCGATTCCCATTGACTTAGGCATCCATCGTGTTCTGCAGTCGCTGCCACTATAAGAGCTTCGTGATGAACTATAATATGCAAGGCATGAAGAAGTCTCCCGAGCTTCATCAATGCTTAAAACTGTAGAAGTGGAGATCAAAAGGAACATCAAGTGTTGATGATCAATAGGAACACTGGTTTCAAGAAAGACAAGAAGGAAAACGGAAGGAAGTAAGGGCGGCAAGCCTGTTGCGCTGAAAAAACCCGAGTTGGACCTAAGTCTGATTCGAGTGCTACTATTGTAAGGGGATCGCCATCGGGCATAAGCCCCAAGTATCCGCGCACAAGAAGGCGGCAAGGCAAACAAAGATATATATGATATACATGTTATTGATGTGTACTTGACTAGTGCTCGCAGAGCACCAGGTATTTGATACGGTTCAATTGCTAATATTTGTAACTCGAATCGGCTGCGGAACAAGCGACCGCTAGCAAGGGTGAGGTCAAGATGCGTGTCGGCAATGGATCAAGCGTTGATGTGATCGTCGGAACGCTGCCTCTCCACTTACCGTCGGGATTAGTTATAATCTTGAATAAATGTTATCCGGTGCTGCCGAGCATGAACATTGTATCTGGATCGTGTTTGATGCAGTGGTTATTCATTAAATCCGAGAACAATGGTTGTTCCATTTATATGAATGAAATATTTTATGGTCATGCACCGATGATGAATGGTTTATTTCTATTAGATCTCGATGATAATGTTACACATATTCATAATGTTGATGCTAAAAGGATTAAACTTAATGATGATATATCGCATATATGTGGTAATCGCCGTCTAGGTCATATTGGCGTTAAGCATGAAGAAGCTCCATTCGGATGGACTTTTGGAATCACTTGATTATGAATCATTTGATACATGTGAGCCATGCCTTATGGGCAAGATGACTAGAACGCCGTTTTCGGTTCAATGGAACAGGCGACATTTATTGGAAATCATACATTCGATGTATGTGGTCCAATGAGTGTGTCGGCGAGGTGGATATAGTTATTTTGTTACTTTCACGGATGATTTGAGTAGATACGGTTATATCTACTTGATGAAACACAAGTCTGAAACCTTTGAAAAGTTCAAGGAATTTCAGAATGAAGTGGAAAATCATCGTAATAGAAAGATCAAATTTCTACGGTCCGACCGTGGAGGTGAGTATGTAAGTTACGAGTTTAGCACTCACATGAAAGAGTGTGGAATTGTTTCACAACCCACACTGCGGAACACCACAATGAAATGGTGTGTCGGAACGTCGTGTCGTACTTTATTAGATATGGTTCGATCTATGATGTCTCTGACGGACTTGCCGTTGTCATTTTGGGGTTATGCACTAGAAACCGCCAGATTCACTTTAAATCGGGCACCATCTAAATCCGTTGAAAAGACACCAGATGGATTGTGGTTTGGAAACAAACCTAACCTGTCATGGCTTAAAGTTTGGGGATGCGATGTTTATGTGAAGAAACTTCAACCGGATAAACTCGAACCCAAAGCGGAAAAATGCGTATTCATAGGATACCCTAAAGAAACTATTGGGTATTCCTTCTATCACAGATCCGAGGGCAAGGTTTTTGTTGCCAAGAATGGATCCTTTCTAGAAAGAGTTTCATGAAAGGTGTGAGTAGTCGGAAGGTAGAACTCGAAGAGGTTGTGGAACCTTCTCTTCAAAGTATGGCGAGTAGTAGCGCACGGAAGTTGTTCGGAGTTGGCTCCACCTTGAAGAGGGAACTAATGATAATGATCATGAAACTCCGAAGAGAGTACTACCTAACCTCGCAGTCAAACAGACGCGTGCAGCTCCGAAGTCGGAAATCCTATCATGAATTTCATGGTTGATGAAAATGATGACCCTGCGACGTATGAAGAAGTGATGATGAGCCCGGATTCCAACAAATGGTTAGAAGCCATGAAATCCGAGATGGAATCCATGTATGAAAATCAAGTTTGGAACTTGGTGGAATTACCTCACGACCGAAAGGCCGTGGAGAACAAATGGATTTTCAAAAGGAAAACTGATGCTGATGGTAATGTGACCGTCTATAAAGCTCGACTTGTCGCAAAGGGGTTTCGACAAATTCAAGGAGTTGACTACGATGAGACTTTCTCTCCCGTAGCGATGCTAAAGTCAGTTAGGATTATGTTAGCAATTGCTGCATATTTCGATTATGAGATATGAAAGATGGATGTCAAAACCGCGTTTCTCAATGGTAATATTGAAGAAGACTTGTATATGATACAACCAAAGGGTTTTGTCGATCCTAAGGATGCTAACAAGGTGTGCAAGCTTTAGCGATCGATCTATGGATTGAAGCAAGCATCACGAAGTTGGAATCTCCGCTTTGATGAGGTGATCAAAGAGTTTGGATTTGTCCAAACTTATGGAGAAGCTTGTATTTACAAGAAAGTGAGTGGGAGCAATGTGGCATTTCTGATATTATATGTGGATGACATATTATTGATCGGAAATGATATAGATCTTTAAACAGTGTTAAAAGTTATCTAAACAAGAAATTTTCAATGAAGGACCTAGGTGAGCGTCATACATATTAGGCATAAAGATCTATAGAGATAGATCTAGGCGCCTAATAGGGCTATTGCAAAGTACATACCTTGATAAGATTTTAAAGAAGTTTAAAATGGACGGAAGTAAGAAGGGTTCTTATCTATGTTGCAAGGCAAGACATTGAGTAAGACTCAAAGTCCGGCAAGGAAGAAAGAGAGATAATGGACAAAGTCCCTATGCTTCACCCATAGGCTCTATAATGTACGCCATGCTATGTACAAGACCGGATGTGGCACATGCTATTAGTTTGACTAGTAGGTACCAATCGGATCCGTGTTCGAACATCGATAGCGGTCAAGAATATCCTTAAGTACTTACGAAGAACTAAGGATATGTTTCTTGTATACGGAGGTGAAGAAGAGCTCGTCGCTAAGTGTTATGTCGACGCTAGCTTTGACACCGATCCGGATGACTCTAAGTCTCAATCCGGATACGTATTTCTCATGAATGGCGGAGCGTTTAGTTGGAGGAGCTCCAAACAACCTGTGGTAGCGGGATCAACAACGGAGGCCGAATATGTTGCTGCTTCGGAAGCGGCTCAGGAAGCAGTTTGGATGAAGGAGTTCATATCCGAACTAGGAGTTGTGGCAAACGCGTTGGACCCAATGGTGATCTATTGTGACAACAATGGTGCCATTGCCAATGCCAAAGAGCCAAGGTCTCACAAGCATTCCAAGCATATTAAGCGCCGGTTTCACTCCATCCGCGAGCATGTCAAGGATGGAGATATAAAGATTTAGAAGTACATACGGATCTCAATGTAGCAGATCCGTTGACTAAAACTCTCCCTAGAGCAAAACATGATCAACACGTAACTCAATGGGTGTTAGATTTATCACTATGTAACTAGATTATTGTCTCTAGTGCAAGTGGGAGACTGAAGGGAATATGCCCTGAGAGGCAATAATAAAGTGTTTATTATGTGTATTCCAAGTATATGATAGATGTTTATTTTGCATGCTATAATTGTATTAATACGTAAACGTTAATACATGTGTGTTTAATAAACAAACAGAAAGTTCCTAGTTATGCCTCTCTCAAAAACTAGCTCGTTGATTAACAAGATGATCAAGGTTTCCTGATCATGGACATTGGATGTTGTTAATAACGGGATCACAACATTAGTGTAATGGTGTGATGAACATTCATCCGAAGTATAGCATTACGATCAAATTCATTGAGTTTATATTGCTATAACAACTTACGGTGATCCTAATCCTTAGACCATGAGATCATGTCAATCACTAACACCGGAAGAGTTTCTTGATAACATCAAACGTCACACCGTAATGTGGTGATTATAAAGATGGATTCAGAACTAATAAAGTGTTATGTTGAGGCTCATGGATCGAGAGTGGAATTTGTTCATCCCGATGACGGATAGATATACTCTGGCCCTCTCGGTGATATCACATTGATTAGCTTGCAAGCAAGTGATTTGATCACTAGAATGTTATATCAGAACGAGAAAAGAGTGCATGTCGACGAGATCAAACTAGGTATGGAGATACCGATGATCGAATCTCGGACATGTAATATATCGTGAAACAAAGGGATTAAGATACTAGCGTAAAAGGTTCCGACGATCACAAGAAAGTCATCGTTGAATGTGTGGGAGTCGATATGGGTCTCGGATCCCGCTTCGATTATTGATCCGAGAGGGGTCTCGATCATGTCCGCATTATTCACGAACCGTAGGGTGACACACTTAAGAGACACCGACATCCAATTGGAGCAAATGTTTCATGCCGAAGAATGAAAAAGCGCGAATTTATTTCACTAGATACCAAAACAGGTTTTCGGGTGAAATTGCATAAAGTGGTTATGCATGTGAAATAGAATTCTAGCAAGGGTTATTGTGAATGTTTGTCATTAAATTAATTGACAAAATTCTGAATAAAATAAAGAGTTTTATTTAATGAGAGTTTGCATTAAATTTGGTGGAAATTTAATGGGAATTTGAGTGGACTTTTGAGTGGAGGAAGTTTAGAAGGCATTTTGTGAGTTGAGTGTCCACCCACATGAATGAAGGAGGGGAGGGGGCAGCCCCCATGGCCGGCGGCCACCCCCTTGGGTGCCGGCCTCCTCCTATAAAGGGACCCCTCGTCCTCACTGGTCTCTTACACCTCCTCGTGAAGGATCTCTCTCCCCTCTAGAATTTATCCCCATGGTCTCGGACTAGCGAGATACATGTTCCGGTGGCTATTCGGCAAGAAAGAGTTGTGCTTCGCTGCATCGCTGGAGTGAGGAGGCGGAGGTTGCTCGGTGCCTCGAACGTGTGCGAAAGCGAATGCGCTGATTTGCGGCGCTAGGACTTCCTCTCGATCTTGAGATCGGCAATAGATCGTCTACATCAACCACGAGTTGAACTCGTTAAGCTTTGTCGGTCTTCAAGGGTATGTTCTCTACGGATATACATCCGCCCGTTGTTTGTATCTAGTAGATAGATCTTGGTATATAGTTCACATCGTAGGAAAATTTTTGTTTTCTATGCTGCGAACCCTACACCCTCGATTTAGAAAGTTTGACGATAGTTCGAAATAGGCATAAACAATTCAAAAACGATCAAAACAATGCAAAACGTTCACATGGTGTCATATTATGTGACATAGTTGCATGGAAAAATATCAAACTTGGTATATTGATTGTGTTTCAAAAAAACCTTCACAAAATGACCTATCTCAATCGAGGTTTTCTTGATTTTAGGTCAAATGACCAATGTTATTGCTAGAATCGTTGTATAGTTTGCGATAATGTGACCATATTGTGCACGCATGTGTATCATGGGATGGCGAACAATGTTGCAGGAGGAATTTTTACTTTTCGTTGCACTGAAAAGCCAATTTTATTTTCCGATTGCAAAAAACAGGGTGTTTTGTGAAGCGACCATAAAATGAAAAGTTTCAAAATGATAATACCATATTTAAAAAAATATTAGACCATATTGAATAGACAATTTCCCAACCTGGGTATCTCAAACCTTTCCATCCACCCCTCGTGAAAAAGACAAATTCCTGCCGAATCGGTAGGAAATGGTTAGATTTGAACTATAGGTACATGGTATGATGCTCATGATTTTTTGCAAAAACATTTTAGGTTCACAATATGCTATTTCATCATCAGAGATCTAATGCAAGTTTAGTGAGGCTTAGCCCGAGCTAAGAATCTTCATGCCCTTGTTTTAGGAAGTTTGGCGATAGTTTGAAACAGCATAAAAATTAAAAATGATCAAACAATGCAAAACCTTCGTGTTGTCATATTATGTGACATAGTTGCATGGAAAAATACCAAACTTGGTATATTGATTGTGTCTCAAAATAACCTTCACAAAATGACCTATCTCAATCGAGGTTTTCCGGATTTTAGGTCAAATGACCAATGTTATTGCTAGAATTACGGTATAGTTTGAGATAATGAGCCCATATTGTACATGTGTATCATGGGATGGCGAACAATATTGCAGGAGGAAGTTTTATTTTTAAATGCTTGAAAAGCCTTTTTTTATTTTCCGAGTGCAAAATATGGGGTGTTTTGTGAAGCAACCACCAAATGAAAGTTTCAAAATGATAATACCACATTTTTCAAAAATACTAGACCATATTGAATGGACAATTTTCCAACCTGGGTATCTCAAACCTTTCCGTCCACCCCTCGTGAAAAAGACAAATTCCCGCTGAATCGGTAGGAAATGAGTTAGATTTAAACTACATGTACATGATATGATGCTCATGGTTTTTTGCAAAAAATCATATTTAGGTTCAAAATATGCTATTTCATCAAAGATCTAATGCAAGGTTTCCTTTTTTTGCACCAAAAAGCCATTTTGTATTTTCCGAGTGCCAAAAACGGGGTGTTTCATGAATCCTGACATAATTTCGGTTGGTCTAATATTAAAAAGTCACTATGATAGAGATGTTATATTTGGATTCCTCTCATTTTTCTGATTGATTTAGATATATTATTTGTCGAATTATGATTTACGGATTTGTAGATATGAATTATTCAATTTTAAACGAAAAATAGCAAAATAAATAAAATTTATTTTATTTTTATTTGTATTAAAGATTATTATTACTTATTCATTGTTGTTTACTCAAATAATTGTATGGAATGTAAAAAGTAAAGATGTCTAACATTATTGTCCAATGGTTAATAAGATTGATATGATAATATTCACAACAAGTTCTAATTTCTTTGTCGGAAGCTCATGTGGAAGGAATGGAGAAGTTAAGCATGCTGGGGCTAAAGTAGTATTAGGATGGTTGACCGATTGGAAAGTTTAACTACTTGCGCAATTTAACTTGACACTAAGTGTACTTAGAATTAAAAATGTCCATATGATATTAACAAGTTAACCAATTCAAAAATGAAAAAAATAAATAAATTACACACTTACACTAGAGCATCTCATTTCCAAAATTGAGAGGTCACTATCCTGGAATCTGCTAGTCTGTGTAGCAAAAAAGGTCAACGTAGCTAGGTTTAAAAATCCGCATAACTTTTATATAGTAGTATAACGGAACAATTAGATTTTGTATATCAGGTGGACATGTAAAAGTACATGTTGGAATTAAACGCCAGTCCGGAGTGTCACAGAAATAACATCAACTCTTCTGACGTTCCATATTTCCATCATGATACATAGAGCATCGCATTGAGAAGAATCGAAAGTTCAAGCAATATCGGAGAAATTAATATGATCATTAACAATAATGAACACATACAAATCACGTACAGCGTTTATTGAAAAAAAAAAACACAGTTAACACTCAAACTGATTAGGTCCTCCACTCAACATTCACCGACACAATAGAAGGAAGCAAATAAGTACTACACAGATTTATGTCAAGCACTTCCACGGTAGACATAGCCTAGTACTTGGTCGGGAACTTGGCCTTGATGGCCTCCACGACGCCACCATCGATCTGGAGCGCCCTGACCAGCACGTCGGTGGGCACCTTCGGCGACGCTCCGAACAGCGCCACGGCGACGGACTGGGTGCCGGGAAGCTGGCTGTTGAAAGCCGAGATGGCCACGGCCGGCGCGCCGCCATTGTTCCGCTGGAAGTGGAGGAGGCCACGGGGGAAGACGAAGAGCTCGCCCTTGCAGACGGTGCGGGCAAAGAGCTTCCCGGCAGTGGTGATGAAGCCGACTTCAGGGAGCCCTCGAGCACGAAGATGATCTCTGTGGCGCGGGGGTGGGTGTGCGGCAGGTTCACGCCCCAGGGGCGTAGTCCACGCGGGACATGGACACTCCCAGCGTGTTGAGCCGGGGACGTTTTCCACGTTCGCCGCCGTGACCGTGGAGCCGACCGGGTTGTTGGTGTTTCCCGGGGCAGCCAGCACGTTGGAGAAGAAGTCGTTTGCCGTCACATTCTCCGGTTTCTTGCACGGGTATCCGTTCAGCCGCAGTGCTGCATGGATATACACACATTCTCTGTTGATGCATGATCTTCTGTAAATGCAAAAGACGAGTATGGATGCACGGAAAGAGCACACTTACGGCCTTTGAGTGATTTGTAGTCGGCTGCGCAGAAGTCTTGGAGCATGTCGGGGTCACCGGCGAGCGACGGCGCGGCGAGGGCTAGAAGACAGCCACGGCCGCGAAGAGGACGGCCGGGAACTGGTGGGGCGCCATTATCGATCAAGTGCTTCAGTGAGTAGACTGGTTTGGAAAGTGAATGCAGATGAGGATGAAGGGAAATCATGCAGCTAGCGCTTGTATTTATAGAGGAGGATGCCGTGTGTAGCGTAAGCGTAACTGAGACGTGATCGATGGATCGGTTGATGGATGGGCATGTGACGGAGTTAATTGGACGCGCCACTTTCAGCTTTAGGACGATGCATGCTCTTTCCATCCATACTCGTCAGAGATATGAATTTTTTGTACTCGTAGTAGTATAAGCTCGCCAGAGATATGAAAGAGTAATCGCTCCTTTCAAAAATGGTAGAGAAACAAAGAGTGTAATGGCTGATGGAAGAGTAGACAATTTTTTGAATCTGGAACACGTATCGAGTTGATGGAAGCATGTTAATAAACAGAAAACACCAATTAACTGTTTTGTTTTCACATGTTTGTTGCGAAAGTAGGGAGGCGCACCCACCCACTGCGTTTTCTTGTGGATTTAGGGAAGAAGAAAGAACGGATCTGACATTAATATGCAGCCGTTCGTACAGCTCGGACAAGTGACTGCATATGATGCAGCACGTTCGTCTTGCCCAGAGGAACTGCTCAAAGATTAGGTAGCCACACGCCCACAACAGCACAAATGTGTGCTAGCTTAGCTATTTTAAGGACATAATTAACTTCTGAAATGAGGTAGACCGGGTACCTAATGGCGGTTCGTGTCACACTAAAACACGACTATATTCAATCTAGACAAAGCCAAAGTCACTTATTTTGAAACAAAGAGTACATCTAATCATACCAGATCAAGGTGTGTAGCAGACTAGCTGGTGACAGAATATCCTATCCAAGGGGTTTCCTTGCCGTACATGAGTACTTGTACTTACACTGCATAATATATACGGTGCAGTACCAGTAGTAGTCAAGGCGTAGAAGGATTAAAGTCTGTAAAGTAACGTGGATGCATGCGTACGATAAGCGCGCATGCAGTTGTAAACATTCTTGAGAATCCCATGAACAAATTGATTAATTTACCGAGATCATAGTTTTGCATGACTAGCTAGCTTGCTAGCATGCATGCGCATATTTTTTAGCTGCTGGAGTGAAAAAAGAGAGGAAAATGAACTTAATTACCCTACTAGTACTCCTTCCACTCTTAATTAATTGAAACTAGCAGTGTGGCCCTCGCAATTGCGAGGGCATCATTTTTAGTGTCAAATGTGATAATTAAATCAATTCAAATTTCATGAATATTCACTTTATTATATACAGACTAATATATAGATCCATAATCAAAATATCTAACTTTACATTAGATAGATGTGAGAACTTCTTGGTTATGGTAGATTGTGTTGTAATCTATCGATATTTTCTCTAACAATAATCGGTGTACTGAGAATGTGTCCATTGACATATTACTCGTAATCTAAGTTAAATATACAATATTAAAAATGCTTTAATAAGATTAAAATATAATATATTTTAGTTTTCTTAATTTAGAAAAACATTCATACTCCTTTTGTCATAATTAAGAAAGACACCTCGTCAATAGTCTAGTGTTCCAGTTTTCACATGTTCCTCTTATCTGATAATTTGTTAAGTTGTCAGGAGGTAGGGTAACCTTGGATCTACCTCTCTTGCGTCTATTTAGGTATCTTTGTTATTACGACCTACACGGGGAGATGGTGTCCTACCAATAAGTTCTGATTCTTCACTCTACCAGGTTTAGTCCATGTATCCAATGTCTTTTATGCCTTGCTTTTACGTTTTTCTCAACAGTTCAGGAATGGTGAAACAATTGGGCAACCTACATTTTGAGGCCCTGTTTGAAAAAATAAATAAAGGAAATTTAAAGTATATGATTCCTATAGGAAAAATTACTATGGTATCGTTTGGAACAAAGGAATAGGTATCTCAGATTCCTTTAAAATCATTGAAGACACTGGATTCACAATCACCTCAGGAGTCTCTATGTGATAGAACCCCAAACCAGTAGCAGCACTACCAACATACCTTGCCAACTGGTGTGGCCTCTTCTTGACTAGACATGTATCATCCCTATGGTTGACAACTTTGCAGACAAAACAGACAGCTTGCTTGGTACATACAGCCTGATGATGTCCAGGTTCCCCACAACACATACAAATTGAGCTGGTGTAATTCAACTAAGCTAGCACCTCACTCCCTGTATTGATCTGTTCCTGTTGTGTACCCCCTTTCTTCTTGGATTTACCCTGCACCTTAAGCTTCTGGTTATCCCCACTACTCTGAGATTGCTGTTGTTGGGCACCCCCTTGAGAAGATGCAACCCACTGATTTGATTGCAGACTAAATTGTTGTGGTGGAGGATAAGGTAGAAAACCCCCAGGAAAACCCCAATGAGGTGGCATGCTCCCAGGCATAAAACCATAAGGAGGAGGATGCTGAAATCCAAAAGGAGGAGGAGGCATATGAGGATACTCATACCCTTGCATCTACTGCTGCTGTTGCATCTGAGGCTGCATCTGAGGATGCTGCATCTGTTGCTGTTGCCAAGCTTCAGGCCTTTTCCCCTTTCCTTGCTTCAAACCATCCCTAGCCATGGACATCTTCTCCAGACCTGAATCCAGCGGCAACACGTCCTCAACACCCAAAACCCTCAAGCCCACCAACTCCTCCACCGCCAGCTTGGGGAGGAGAGAACAAACCCTAAAGGAGACAGGAGGGCTGGTTTTAAGGGTTGGTGGAGTGGTGGGTTTACGAAAATGCCACAGAATATGCCAAAGTTGGTGGAAAAAAGGTTCCACTTCACTGTCACCATCGACCAAGCTTCCTTCCCCAACTTTATCACTGCAAGCTGGACCCCTCCATAGGCAGCACCTCCTCCCAGTACCATTAGCATGGAGAAGTTCCCGCTTCTTCTAAAGTCCAAAACCAGCAGACTTTTCTACGGCCAGCCCCTCTCTGAATTTTTCAGCCAAAACTTCAGAGACAGCACAGACCACTCACCATCTATTTGGTCTGAGACAGGATCAGGAGATATTCCAGAGCAATTTTCTCCAGCGCAGACCAACCCGTCAGATCCATCTGCCCCAAGAGCCTGGAGCTTTCCCCGGAAAAACCTACACCGGTGACATCTCCATCTCCGAGCAAACCTTCTGCGCCCGCATGATTACTCCCCTGAGGCTCCCCATGTTCAATCCCTGCATGCCTTCCCTCTGCGTTTGAGTTGGGAGGGCTAGTACAGCCAGCCCATCCTGCATCCCGTATGTCAATGCCGAGCGAGCCGACGACGAGCTTGCCCGAGGTTGACGAAGCAGTTCTGAACACCTTGAACGGGGAGCTCGGACTCCCCAGGACGAGACCTCCCTCTGCTCGCCCCACTGTCTCCTCGCCCGCCCCCGAAACCTTCCCCGCGACAACCGAGATGCAACTCGGCTCATCCTCGCCTCCATCCTCCGCCACTGCCAGTGTTAATCTGCGCGTCACCGCGGATCGAGCTCGGTGGATAAGAGGCGGAGAGGTTGAGAAAAACTCACCAGAGCGAGCAATCCGCTGGGGGAAGGTAGGATAAGGTACGGGCATGGGGATCCGGAGCACACCCGGACCTCCGACCCCCTCATTACCGGAGATTGGGCGCCCGCCATGAACAGGAAACCCGCAAGGGACGAGGGACACGCGAGACGTGTTGGGAGACACCATCCTCTATCCCATACACGGATTGTGCAATAGCAAAGGCAAACATAACCGGAATCGACTCCAGGACGGCCAGAGTCTGGCCCTTATCAGTGATACTCTAACCTTACGTGTTACTACCACGCGGTCGACCTGCTTCGACAACGACGACGACGTACGACGGCGGCGCTATGCATCCACGCGTCGACTCAGCGGCCGAGCGGTACGTGCATACTCCAGATCCGGAAAAGGTTAGCCCAGCCGTCGACGAGGCGCAAATATCTTGGCAATTACTCGGCTACTCGCCGACGCCGGAGAAGGAGGGGAGTTCGAGGGATGGTCGAGCAGGGCCTTCAGCTGGCTTTGCGTCCGTCTGTACACAATATATGTACAATGCAAGTACACAATATACTAGCGTGCAAGTCATAGAAATAAAACGATAGGAAATGCTTGCCGGTTGAACAATCAAAATTGGTGCCATTTTCTCACAACGTAGTACTGACATGTACAATTGTATGCATGCAGTATCTTTAAACTCACGTCCGATTCGGAGTCGCCTCAAATTCGTGTTTCGCCATGGAGAAAATATTGCTATCCAAATCAAAGTGTGGTGCCAAAACAGTAAAATAATGCATGGCGTGCCGTCGAAATCATAGGAACGCGACCAACATGCCCGTGTGACCGTTAGGCATGCCCAAAGCTCGGGCACCGTGGCATGGTTCAGGCTCATGGTCGTCTCACACTCAAACTTAGTTGATCATTTTCCAATGATGCTCGTGGGCAATACGGCGGGTCCCGAATGTCAGGAAGGCATACAAATTTATTATTTTTCATCCATGTTGATGGGTAACAAGATAAATGGAAATCCTACATGTAAGAAAACATTTCAAACATATGAAAGTTACCAATAGCCAATGGTAGCCGGAGTCAACTTGATCCGCTGATATAAGTAACAATAATGCTGGAATCAGTGGCATTTTGCCAATTCATCAAACTGTAGTGGCACGATCTCATGGTTGTGGTAAAAACCTATATATCTATGTGTAGATCATGCGTACAATGCTTGCAGACCGATTGAACAACTAGGCGAGGTGTTTTAATTCTTGGGTGCATATGTTTTTTAATTGTATTTTAAAAGTGTTTTTACATGTTAAAAGATTCAAAATAAATACCAGCGCATATATCTCCATATTCTAGGTGCACACAAGTCGTTTCACGTTAGATTGAATTTTTGTGTGGTCTGCATAAAAAAAGGTAAAATTTCGTGTAAAATGAGACTTGTTACGCCCCATTTTTTTCGTCTTTCTCATGCAGCCCATAAAGAATATAGGGTTTCGCAAAATTATATGTGAATGTGGAGATGCACTTTCGATTTTTTGGAATTTTTTGAATGATGTTGTCAAGCTTCATGTACTAGCCAACGCAACCAAAAGTCCAAACTGATGAAAAAGGCTAGTGCAATCTACTTATACACTTCAACAGATGTGAAATAATATGTTTTTTTCTAAAGGAGCACGTTATATACACAAGATCAAAAGTGAATTTCACATTTTTTTAATAAAGTTTTTCTCATGGGTGCTAGCAGTTTGCATGGATAGTACGACCACGATTTGGACAGATAACTGACGTGACACGCAACACTATTTTGGCCCAAAAAAAGAAGTTACACTGTTCATTATTATGCACGTCTCAAGTACATCGCCTTAAATAGCTATCTACACTACAGGAATGGGAAGCTACGCCGACGGCCGATAGCTACGCCGACGGCCAAACATCGGGGCCGTCGGCGTAGCCATCGTCTAGGCCAGCTCCGCCAAGCAGCCGTCGGCGTAGAATTGCCCTCGGCATATCCTATGCTACGCCGACGGCTGCCCTCGGCGTAGCATACGCCGACGGCTGCCCTCGGCGTAGCTATTTTTTATTTTACCTCATTAAACTTTGAAAAATCATAACTAAATCATTCTAATTCGAAAAAATACAAATAATATATCAAAATTTGCAGAAAAATAAGACCTATCTATCTACACTCAAATATTACACATTTGTAAATAAAAATTAAGTAAAACATAAAACATTATATATAGTTTAAAACGGGCATAAAAAATTCAAAAATGATCGAAACAATGCGAAACCTTCGCGTGGTGTTATATTATGTGACATAGTTAGAAGGAAAAATATCAAACTTAGTATATTGATTATGTCTCAAAGAAACCTTCACAAAATGACCTATCTCATTCGAGGTTTCTTGGCTTTCGGGTCAAATGACCAATGTTATGGCTAGAATCAAGGCATAGTTTGTGATAATGTGCCCATATTATGCATACACATGCATCATGGGATGGAGAACAATGTTGCAGGAGGAAGTTTTCCTTTTCGTCGCACCAAAAAGCCATTTCTCATTTTCCGAGCACAAAAAATAGACGATTTTGTGAAGCAACCACCAAATGGCTAATTCAAAATGGTACCACCACATTTTACAAAAATACTATACCACCTTATATATAAAATGTCCCAACAGGGGAATCCGAAACCTTTTCGTCCACCTCTGGTGAAAAAGACAAATTCCTGCCGAATCGGTAGGAAGTGGGTCAGATATGAACTACAAGTACATGATCCGATGCTCATGTTTTTTTAAAAAAATCATTTTTAGGTTCACAATATGCTATTTTATCAAAGATCCAATGCAAGTTTACCGAGGCTCGGCCCCGAGCTAAGAATCTTCATGCCCGTCGTTCGACAAAGTTTGACGATAGTTTAAAACGGGCTTAAAAAATTCAAAAATGATCGAAACAATGCGAAACCTTCGCGTGGTGTTATATTATGTGATATAGTTATAAGTCAAAATATTAAACTTGATATATTGATTATGTCTCAAAAAAACCTTCACAAAATGACCTATCTCATTCGAGGTTTCTTGGCTTTCGGGTCAAATGACCAATGTTATGGCTAGAATCAAGGCATAGTTTGTGATAATGTGATCATATTGTGTATACACATGCATCATGGGATGGAGAACAATGTTGCAGGAGGAACTTTTCCTTTTCGTCGTACCAAAAAGCCATTTCCCATTTTTCGAGCATAAAAAATGGACGATTTTGTGAAACAACCACCAAATGGCTAATTCAAAATTCTAACACCACATTTTACTAAAATACTATACCACCTTATATGGACAATATCCCAACAGGGGGTTCCGAAACCTTTCCATCCACCTTTGGTGAAAAAGACAAATTCCTGCCGAATCGGCAGGAAGTGGGTCAGATATGAACTACAGGTACATGATCCGATGCTCATGTTTTTTTACAAAAATCATTTTTAGGTTCACAATATGCTATTTTATCAAATATCCAATGCAAGTTTAGCGAGGCTCGGCCCCGAGCTAAGAATCTTCATGCCCGCTGTTCGACAAAGTTTGACGATAGTTTAAAACGGGCATAAAAAATTCAAAAACGATCGAAACAATGCAAAACCTTCGTGTGGTGTCATATTATGTGACATAGTTATAAGTAAAAATATTAAACTTGATATATTGATTATGTGTCAAAAAAACCTTCACAAAATGACCTATCTCATTCGAGGCTTCTTGGCTTTCAGGTCAAATGACCAATGTTATGGCTAGAATCAAGGCATAGTTTGTGATAATGTGCTCATATTGTGCATACACATGCATCATGGGATGGCGAACAATGTTGCAGGAGGAAGTTTTCCTTTTAAATGCATCGAAAAAGCCATTTCCATTTTCCGAGCATAAAAATGGACGATTTTGTGAAGCAACCACCAAATGGTTAATTCAAAATGCTACCACCACATTTTACTAAAATACTATACCACCTTATATGGACAATGTCCCAACAGGGGGTTCCGAAACCTTTCCATCCACCTTTGGTGAAAAAGACAAATTCCTGCCGAATCGGCAGGAAGTGGGTCAGATATGAACTACATGTACATGATACGATGCTCATGTTTTTTTACAAAAATCATTTTTAGGTTCACAATATGTTATTTTATCAAAGATTCAATGCAAATTTTCCTTTTCATCGCACCAAAAAGCCATTTTTCATTACCGAGCGCAAAAAGAAAATTTTCTAAAGCAACCACCAAATAGATAATTCAAAAACGGAGGGTTTGTAATTAGTTGATAAGGATATCATATTTGGATTCCTCTCATTTTTCTGATCAATTTAGACATATTATTTGTTAAATTCCGATTTATAGATTTAAAGATATTAATTATTCCATATTAAATAGAAAAATACAAAAAAGTAAAAAGCATTTTGATACGCCGACGGCCTCTATGTGCTCCGCCGAGGGAGCCCTTTGCCCAGGAGGCTACGCCGAGGACAGCCGTCGGCGTAGCATACGCCGAGGACATTTTAGCCTACGCCGACGGCTTTTTGCCCTCGGCGTAGCGTGCGCGTCCTGTAGTGCTAGCTCTACCAACCCAATCGATCGATATATGAAGAAATTTTCTTCTTACACCTAATTGGTTAACTAGACACATGACCAATCGATCAACCGATCACGTACGTCGTCATCAAGCTAACTGAATCACAAGATCTATAAATACCACCTCCCAAACTCCCCTTTCCATCAAGCATACAGCTAGCCCACGCAGCTCATAGTACCAAACCTGATAAACTAGAAATCATGGCCAAGTTCCACGATGTCCTCCTCGCCGCCTGTGCCGTGCTCCTGGCCCTGGCGGCGCCATTGCTCGCCGGCGACCCCGACATGCTCCAGGACTTCTGCGTCGCCAGGGGGACCCCATGTCCCCCTTTCTCTTCAACGCTGCCGTTGATGCCCTCGCGGAAATGCTTGAGAGAGCAAAAGCGGCAGGCCACATCTCGGGGGTGGTAGGCCATCTTATCCCAGGAGGCGGCATCACCCAGCTCCAGTACGCAGACGACACGATGATCATGATTGAAGGCTCGACGCTGGACATTGCGAACCTCAAATTCCTACTCCTGTGCTTCCAGGAAATGTCTGGCCTCCGTATCAATTTTGATAAGAGCGAGATCATCGCACTAGGGTTCTCTCAGGACGAGCAACAGAGGATAGCGGACAATTTCAACTGTCGGCTCGCCTCCTTCCCCATTACCTACCTGGGGATGCCGATCCGCGACACCAGGATCCTTATCAGGGACCTGGACCCGCTCGCGGATAGGGTGCGCTCGAGGTCTGAACCTTGGCGTGGCAGATTTACCTCTAAGGGGAGCAAGACTGTCCTGATCGACTCCTGCCTGTCTAGCCTGCCCATGTATATGATGGGCATGTACCTTCTCCCCGAGGGAGTACATGGGACATTTGACAAGGAGCTGTCGAGGTTCTTCTGGCAAGACTCTTTGGGCCGCCAAAAATACCACATGGTCAAGTGGGCGGACATCTGCGCCCCCAAGGAGGTTGGGGGCATAGGAATCCTGGCCTCCCGCCAGTTCAACAAGGCCCTTATGCTTCGCTGGGTTTGGCGTATCTTGCGCGAGGATGGAGGGTTGTGGCTCAAACTCATCAAGGCCAAATACTTGCGCGGTCGGCCCCTTCTGGCGTGTGATCGTAGCGAGGGGTCCCAGTTTTGGCGCTCCATTCAGGAGATCAAGCGTGAGATCAGGCATGGTATCGCCTTCTCCATTGGAAATGGAGAGGGGACCATGTTCTGGCTCGACCCCTGGCTCCGGGAGCGCCCGCTACAGGAGGCCTTCCCGAGTCTCTTCGCCATCTGTTCTGACCCAGCGCTACGGGTATCCAACGCGGCATCGGGAGGTACATGGAACATCTCGTTCCGTCGTACCTTCGGCCCGGAGGAAACGGTAGCATGGGGGGAACTCAGGGCGGAGCTCCCGACCTCCTTGGCTAGTGATCCCGATAGCGTCTCATGGACTCTCTCCCCGTCAGGATCTTTCTCGGTGGGCTCAGCATATAGGGCCCTCTTTGGCCAGGACACTCTCCCCTGGACCAAGCATCTCTGGAAAGCACCGCTCCCGCTGAAGACAAAATTTTTTGTATGGCAGCTTTTACGCGATCGGCTCCCCTCGGGAGTGGAGGTGGCCAAACGACATGGGCCGGGGGACGGATTATGCCCATTATGTGGGGTCCCTGAAACGGGAACCCACATATTGTTCACCTGTCCCGCGGCCCGGTTTCTGTGGAGTTTCACCCGAGAGGCGTTGGGCCCGGATTGGCTGGCCCATGATCTCGGTGAATTCCTAGAAACCCAAGCAAACCGAGCTGGGAAGGTCGACTCTTCCGCTTGTGTTCGCGCCATGTCGTGGTCCCTCCGGAACATCAGGAATAAGTTGGTGATTGAGAAGCTTCTCCTAGGCGTTAAATGACTCGGTGTTTCTCTTTCTGGCTTCTCTGCAGCTCTGGTACCCGCTGTGTAGACAGCGGGACAAGGCGAGGGTGGACGCGACCCTCCACCGTCTCTTGGAGGCGGCTCAGCGGCTCCCTCGCAGCTCGCCCTAGGGTCCTCGGCATCCTCTCCCTTGGCGCGGCGCTCCTCCTTTTCTTCGTTGGGTGGTGTCCGAGTTGGGCTGTCTTGTGCTGTGGCCCCAGCATGTGGTGTGTGTGTGTCTTTGTACTGTGACTTTTGTGTTGGACGGTTGCTTTATTTATAAAGCGGGGCGAAAGCCTATTTCGAGGAGAAGGACGTAAGTGTGATGATCTTCCATGCATACTCATCGTTCCAAGGTTCTAGTGTTTAGTACATGTATAGCTAGTGGATCATGAACAATTAGTGGCAATGTGCAATTGCAGCATTGCGGCTGAACGGGTTCCCGTGCAAGAGGCCGGAGAACGTGACGGCGGATGACTTCTTCTCCGATGTGTTGGCTGCACCAGGAAACACCGGAAACCCGGTCGGTTCGGCGGTGACGGCGGCGAACGTGGAGAAGCTCCCGGGGCTCAACACGCTGGGCGTGTCCATGTCCCGTGTTGATTACGCGCCGTGGGGCGTGAACCCGCCGCACACGCACCCGCGCGCCACCGAGATCATCTTCGTGCTCGAGGGCTCCCTTGACATCGGCTTCATCACCACCTCCGGCAAGCTCTTCGCACGCACCGTCTGCAAGGGCGAGCTATTCGTCTTCCCTCGCGGCCTCGTCCACTTCCAGCGGAACAACGGCGGCACGCCGGCCGTGGCCATCTCAGCTTTCAACAGCCAGCTTCCCGGCACGCAGTCCGCCGCGATGGCGCTGTTTGGGGCGTCGCCGCCGGTTCCAACCGACGTGTTGGTCAGGGCGCTCCAGATCGACGGCGGCGTGGTGGAGGCCATCAAGTCCAAGTTCCAGCCCAAGTACTAGGCGTACTTGATGTTTGTTGGGTCGCCTACGTCTACGCTCTGCCGCAATAATGACGAGGTCGCTGTAAAAGTGTTGTTTTTGTTCATTTGGGTGCAGTTTCTTTGCGATTGATATATCTGTATTTGTGCATGTATAGTGATGGAGCTCGTCAGTTTCAGTGTAACTTTTCCTTGTATGTGTTCGTAGCCGATTCTTTCTAATGTGATGTTGTATATGTCAAGGAAGTATAGCTCATATTATTTTGGTGGAATTCCGATCTGGCGTTTAAATCCAGCACACGCTTTTTACATGTCCACGTGATATACAAAATATATTTATTCAGATACACAATTTAGAGCGAATTTTTAAACCAAGATTCGGACAAGCGGATTTTTACAAGCTAGGTACACTGAAACCTCTAATAGATAAAAATAAGATAATCCGGTGCAATTTTTGAACATAAACTTTATTATTCTTATATGCATGAGTATGTCCAAGTATTGGGGATTCATTTTGGGAGTTTTATAAAATGAATAGCATTACTTATGCATAACTGTATATTGCTTCTTTAAACATTAGTCCTTACCGGACCAATGATGATGTTTTCAGATATTGGATCTTATCACGTCTCGAAAACCGTGAGTGCATAATCTTGCAATCACAAAAGTCAAGTTCACATTTGCTCATGTCGTTTGATTATTTTCTATCAAATTTGCAAATCAAATGTTGTCATCACCTGCATTTTAAAAAAGTCATAAAACACTATTTTTGATAATAATGTGAACTATTGGTTACTGATCCAGGATGATCAGCTAGTCTATTACGTCTAGCAGTTGGAATACCACTGCACATGAATATATCATCTAGGACTTAACAACCAATGTCGTCAGTGATTCTTACGACGTATATTACGCGTTAACCATTAGATTTGGAATGGGACAGAGAAGTCAACTGGATATTTTCCTTTCACATGAACGGATGACCATCTCGTGACGCTGTTGTACCTTATGAGGCTCAGCATGGGTGGGACCCCTTACTTCCCTGCGATTTTGGTGTCTAGACTATTTGTGAGGGACGGTCGTAGGTAAGTCCTCCTATTGATGGGGCGACCAGGACATTGCCTGCTCATTAGAGTCCCTAAGTTCTGCTTGTGGGGTCGTATTCTATGTGGGATCATGAAGAAGGGCAGTGATTGGCTTAGATCTTTAGTTGGGCATCAAACCATGGAAGTTTGAACGGGAACATACTCCCGGCTGTGCAACAAAGCTTAAGGTCTCTTATGGAAAAAGTAACGCACCTCTGCAGAGTGTAAGAAATGTGACATGATACACCCTGTTCTGGGAAGGAACTACGGACGAGACAGGAAAGGAGCTCTATAAAGTTCTTATAAACCTGTGAAGGCTGACGGACATAGTTTTTTTAGAATAAAAGCAACCTTTTAAAGATTTTTTTACAAAAACCTGCATAGCTTACGACCTATAGTCTACGGCTGTAGATAGTGCATCAAACAATCTTTTCTAGTGAACTTGCTGAGTACGCTCGTACTCAACCGTATCTTCTTAACCCTTGCTAGATCTCAGAGAAACCAATGACGTTTACAGAAAATAAGTTACTTGAAGAGTTGAAGATATCTGGTGGAGATCAACGGAGTCGAAGACTTCATCGGAATCTATGAAAGTCAGGCTGAAGCGTAGAGTATAAATAAACTCCTAGAAGCTATAACCTACTTCTGTAGAACAATGCTATAGTAGCAATGTCAAAACATATATATATATATACTAATAGTAGTACTCTTAAAGTAAACTCTAAGTGGATCTTTCTAGTTTCCTTCTATATAATATACCTCATTGTGCGAGGAAGTTCTCTGGATCTTTTGTAATATGTTATATGTAATCTAAAGTCATGCCTTGGACCCGCGATGTTTTTGTTGTACCACTCCGAGGGATGTAATACTGATGGAACAGTGTTCCATTGGTGTTATGTCAACGACTATAGTGTACTACATCATGCAGTGGTATGTGTAGGGGTTAGTAGCATAGAAAATAAAAAAATTCTATCGCATGAACACACACAAGCCAAGATCTATCTACTAGATTGTAGCTATGAGTCGATAGAGTACTAACCCTCAAAGATTCCAAAGCGGTTAACAAGATCGGATTCTCGTGGGTGATGTAGTCGTTCACTTGCTGATCTCAAGATCGCGAAGACGATCCTTCCGGCGCCGTGTTCCGGCAGCGCTTCCACAGTCGGTCACATGTTCGGTACTCGATGAAGACCTTCCTCTCCCTTATTCCAGCAGGCAGCGGAGGTTGTAGATCTCTCCTCGCGATTCTTCGCCTAAGCCGTACTGGGTATGGTGAAGTAGAAGAGGGCCTTGGAAATCTAGGGTTTAGAGGGCCAAGGTTTAGAGGTGGCCGGCGGCTAGTGAGTGTAGGCGGTGGCGACTTGGCGAGATCCCTAGGTGGTGGCTACGTGGGGTGGAGGTGAAGGGTTCGTAGCATAGAAAACAAAAAATTCCTACGATGGGAACAACTATGTACCAAGATCTATCTACTAGATACAAGCAACGGGAGGATATACATCCATAGAATACATACCCTCGAAGACCGAATAGCGTTAACTAGGTTGTACTCGTGGATGATGTAGTCGAACGCTTGCCGATCTCAAGATCGAGAAGATGTCCATCCGGTCCAGCAGGTCCAACACCATCTAGTCCAGCACCGCAAAGCAGTGGTGCATCCGTGATCGCACATACGTCTGGGTATCCCGACAACCTCCGCGCCCTCCCTCCAGCGAAGCAGCGGAAGCAACAAATCCTTCCAGAAAAATCCACCGAGAACATGTATCTCGCTGATCCGAGACCATGGGGAAATTCTAAAGGGGGGGAGAGATACTTCACGAGGAGGTGTGAGATGAGAGGAGGGAGTGAGGTGCCTTTTATAGCGAGAGAGGGGAAGCCCTCTCCCATGGCGTGGAATCCATGTAGGTGCCCCACCTCTTCCACATTCATGTGGGTGGAGCTCCCACTCACATAAATAGCCACCCACTCAAAATTCCACTCACCTCCATTAAATTTTCACCAAATTTAATGCAATCTCTCATTAAATAAAAATCTTTTATTTATTTATTCATAATTTTTTTAATTACTTTAATTAACAAACATTCACATAAAACCCCTTACAACATTTCATTTTCACATGCATAACCAGTTTCAGCAATTTCGACCGAAACAGTTCCGGTGTCTAGTGAAATAATTCCTGCGCTTTGTAATTCTGGCATATTATTTGCTCCAAATGGTGTCGGTATTCCTTAAGTGTGTCACCCTACGGTTCGCGAATAATGTAGACAAGATCGAGACCCTCTCCGATCAATAATCAACAGCGGGACCTGGTGATCCGTACTGACTCCCACACATTCAACGATGACTTCTGTGATCGTGTGAACCTTATACGCATGTAACTCAATCCCTTTGTCTCGCGATATATTACATGTCCGAGATTCGATCATCGGTATATCCATACCTAGTTTGATCTCGTTACCGACATGTATTCTTTTCTCGGTCCCGTGATATAATATTCTAGTGATCAAGTCACTTGCTTGCAAACTAACTAATGTGATATCACCAAGAGGGTCCAGAGTATATCTCTCTGTCATCAGGATGGACAAATTCCACTCTTGATCCATGAGCCTCAACATAACACCTTTGTAGCACCGAACCCATCTTTATATTCACCTTGTTACGGTGTGACATTTGATGTTATCAATATACTCTTTCGGTGTTAGTGATTGACATGATCTCATGGTCTAAGGATTAAGATTACTTCGTATGATGTTATAGCAATATAAACACAATGACCTTGATCGTAATGCTATACTTCGGATGAATGTTCATCACATCATTCCAACAATGTTGTGACCTCGTTATTAACAACATCCAATGTCCATGATCAGGAAACCTTTGATCATCTTGTTAATCAACGAGCTAGTTTATAAGAGAGGCATAACTAGGAACTTTCTTTTTGTTCATTAAACACATATGTATTAATGTTTCCGTATTAATACAATTATAGCATGTAAAATAAACATTTATCATAAATAAGGAATAAGATAATAACCACTTTATTATTGCCTCTCGGGCATATTCCCTTCAGGAGGCGCCAAGCTAGGGTTTGAGGTGAGGGGTATGGGGTGCCCTACCCCTCCGTTTATAGGTGGGAGAGACGGTTGGGGAAGGGAAGTCCTTCCCCAACTCCTCCACTTGGGCCGGCGGCAAGGAGAAGGAGGAATCCTCCCTTAGGTAGGATTCCTTCCCTCCCTCCACTAGGCAACCAATGTTGGGATTTGACTTTTTCACATTAGCATTTGACTTTTCATACTAGAGTTTGATTTCTCTCATCCCATTGCCCAGACAAGTGACCTAGGACATGATGCAACCATTCCACTTTGTCATGACATATCCATGTACCCTTCCGACTCCGGATCGGTGGATCTTCTAGACCCTTCTAGAACATTTCGGTGAAAACACCGAAACCATTCCCGAACTTCGAAACTGGACTTTCCTTATATGAATCTTATTCTCCGGACCATCCCGGATATCCTCGTGATATCCCCGATCCAATCTGAGACTCCGAACAACATTCGGTCTTCTTACTCACATTCCATATCAACTAAACAACATCGAATTCTTAAGTGTGTCTCCCTACGGTTCGTGAATTGTGCGGACATGACCGAGACTCTTCTCTGATCAATAACCAATAGAGGAATCTGGAAATTCATATGGCTCGCACATATTTCTACTATTACTTCGTGATCGAATGAACCATTTTCATACGATACCAATTTCCTTTTGTCTCGCGATACTTTACTTATCCGAGGTTTGATCGTCGGTATCTCTGCATACCTAGTTTAACCTTGTTACCGACAAGTACTCTTTACTCGTTTATGTGATATGTGATCCCTTGTAAACTAGTCACATGCTTGCAAGCTAATTGGATGAAATTCCGCCGAGATGGTCTAGCGTATATCTATCCGTCATATGGATGGACAAATCCCATATTTGATCCATGTGCCTCAACACATACTTTCCGAACACTCAATGCCACCTTTATAACCATCCAGTTACGAATCGGTGTTTGATGTCATCAAAGCATCCATCCGGTGATGGTGATTATCATGATCTCATGGTCGAAAGATTTAGGTTACTATGTATCTAAAAGCTTATAGCAAACGAACTATTGAAAAGACTTGATCTTTATGTTACGCTTAACTATAGGAGTATGTCCATCACACCAATCTCCTAATGATATAATCTTGTTATTAATAACATCTCAAATATTCATGATCAGAAAACCATGATCATCTATTAATCAACAAGCTAGTATTACAAAGAGGCTTTACTAGGGACTCTTACAAGTTTAGAAATCACACAAGCATTAATGTTTCTGGATAATACAATTATAGCAGAATATAAACATTTATCATAAACACAAAGATATAATAATAACTACTTTTATTATTTCCTCTTGGGAAATCTCCAACAGTATGCTGGGTCACCACAATGGGTGCACTAGCCGCTAGGAGAACTTAAACTAATAAAAGTAGCAAAATGGCTAAACTTTCTCTAAACAAAACTCAAAACTGAAAGCTAGGATTCAACCACTATTTATTGGGGGTACATTTTTAGGGGTATTTATTGGAGGTACATGCAAAGACCTATGTCACCGCCCTTGAGTCTTCGCGCTAGAAAAGCTTTCATGCGTCTAGGCCTTGGTCGATGCGCTGGTGCTGGACCTGGCTATTATGGACATGCGGTGTATGGCCTGCGCAAGTTCAGCTCGCTTGGCGTTCTTGTGGTGACTAGGTGCATGGGTCCTGCACATGGCCCACCAAATGCATTTATATATACTTTAACGTGCACGTAGACACGTGCTCATGTACACATAATATATGCATGTCAGGAGAATAGATCTTGAATCTTAGAATATATGCCAATGCATTTGGACTTTCACAATTGTCGTGCACGCCCATGGTATCCTCTAGGTAATCTTCTCCAGGAGGCGTGGCGTCCAATGCTGGAAGGTGGCAAAGTGTTGTGTCTTAGTAGTCGAAGTAGATGACCGGGATACCATATTCATTGTAGTAGTACATTCTTGAGGTTTATGATTTAGGGTTGTAGGAGGCTACTAGAACTATATGATCTTTGAGTTGTATTGTGCGGGGCCACCTGGTTAGAACAACAAGTCAACAACACATCTATCGTCTATGCATCAATATGGAACACTAAAGCACCATTGCCACCTCTGAAGCAAGAGAAGGAGAGAAGGAGAGACATCTTATGATGCAGTATTCAGCTTCCTCGGAGATGATGAGAAAAAACACGTCGACTTCATTGTAAATTCAAATTAAAGCACCATCCATGATAACATTGAAGAAATAAATAACATGGCACAAACCATGTCAAGGATTGAAGTGCACTCAGTAAGAAACAAGCTCATGCAGTTCAAGTCTGAGAGGAATGAAACCATTCAAAGCATGTACTCTAGGTTGACCACCATCACAAGGTCTAGTAAAAAAGATGTGGGGAAGGTTTTGAGGATGGCGTTGTAAAAAGAAGTAAACCTCCCAAAGGAAAATCATAGATGCACATAGCTTAGGGAAGTCTCGAGAGGGATTAACACATATAACAGAAGTCCTAGGAGGGACACCATGAAGGAGGATGGATGTGATAGTGGTGCCAATCCAACCCTAGAGAAATAGGGTACCCATATTTTGTCTCTTCATTAGCAAGTTACCAATTTATGTGGCACTAAAGGTATCCAATATTTATAACAGATCCGGGCTAAGATATAAATTTGTGTACCACATAGTTTCTAACATGCTAGATCATTAATAAACCGACAAGTACACATGAATGCATAAATCATGGCAATGTAGGTCATTTTTGAGGTTTAGGGGGAGAAAATTTCCAAATCACCTCTATGTTTAAGGAATTGGGGTCGAAACTCTCATCTTTTATGCAGACTGCAGATCCGATCAAGAAAAGGGTAAATGGATAAACGAAGTTTCGTTGCTATTTCAATACACCGGAGCATATGCTTGTGTTGCTAACCGACTATTTGACCCATAGAGACATGAAATATATAATTGGTCGCAGAATAATAACAAAAATAGAAATATTGATGATTAAATGACAAACCTATTGTAGACACCAAATAAAATATAGAATTATCACAAATAGCATTAGGTAATAACCTCTCCCAAGATATTTGTAACACCAGGCCTTCTTTTATGTATCCACCAACATATTTGAGATTACAAGTACATGAGGAGACATACATATACACAATAATACATCTAAGTGTCAAAATACTAACCCGTAAAGGCATATGATTTTATTTTTGCCCAATTCGAGAAGGAAACAAAGAAGGAAACACAACATAATTTTTGCTCCCGGGCAAGTTTGAAAATTATTGAAAATGTAAATGGGCATTAAAATTCTGTATCAAAGAACATTATATGTCTTGACATCATTGTTATATTGTTCATTCGCTAATTGTATATAAATGTCTATTAGTGTAAGTTGTATATAGTGAATGAGTTATAATCAAGTAAAAAAGTTCAGTATAAATAAATGGTAATGTTCACATGTTGGCCCATTGAGGCCCCTAACTTTACTCACAGATTTGTATTCTTTGTTTAATAAATTCTATGAACTACTAATTTTATTAATAT
Source organism: Avena longiglumis (assembly GCA_030063025.1). NCBI lineage: Eukaryota > Viridiplantae > Streptophyta > Magnoliopsida > Poales > Poaceae > Avena > Avena longiglumis. The sequence continues at coordinate 22,634,920 of CP125973.1, forward strand.
TATTAGGATTGCGAGATTAGCCAATTCAGATCTTATTGAATGTGATGTTTCATTATTTAGAAATATATATTTTATGCATTTTCTTTTTAAACACTAGGAACTACTATTTCCTTTTAGATTGTGAACTAGCCCCATTTTGTCTGAACTAAGCTCATGTATTAATTGACATAGAAAATGTGTGAGCAGTTGTTATCCATTAGACAATTTTTCGAATAGATTGGGTATTGTCGCATCAATGCTTCCACTCCTCCTGAAGTTCCTTCTCGACTACTCTATTTCTACAACATGATGAAAACGTTTACTTCCATTGGCTCAAATTAGAGCTTAAAAGGGAGAAAATCTGCGAAGCTGATCTTGGGGAATATGCTTAGCCTTGGGGGAAGGGTCCATGGTCGCCTCGTCCCACTCCGATTTGGATCAAAAGAGCCAGATTGTTGTTGATGCTTAGCATTCCGTGTCCTTATTTATTTCGGCATGTCTATCACTAATGTATTTTATCAATCAATATTGACGCTTATGTCTAGAGACTTTGTCCGTCGACTTTTTTCAATAGAAACTTTGTGCGACAAGCTGTCTTACGCCTCATGCATGTATAGCAAAAATATTTCCTTCTATATCTCATGCTAGCTAATACTTATCCAGAGTCTACAAGGCAACACTTCCAAGTTTTGATTTCCAACCCATGGCGTCTCTACTGTCATCATACAAGCCTTGGCAAAACTTCCTTATACAATCCTTTGGATGATGCAATCCAGATTTGAAAAAATCAACCATGGGAATATTTGCGAACAATCAAAACTAATCATGTGATTTTTTATTGGTTGATGTGAACTAGACAACAAATTTATTGATGAAAAATGGAAATAATCATTAAAAATATTCAATGTGATGTGCCTACTTACTTACATTTTCCATATTTCATCAATAAACATAAATTTTTGACAACACACAATCTGTTTTGAACAACACATTGAATCAAATTATATGGGGTGTAAATAAATTTTCATTGGTTGTGTTTACCTTCTTATTAGCTCTCTTATGTACTTAGCTTGCGCTTAATGCCTGGCATATCGTTTGCCGCGAAAAACTTAGCCGGTTTGCGGCCAACCAGGGAGATTATCGATGACATACTCTTGAGAGAGTAATGTGTTGTCTAAAGAGAACAATGAGATATCGTTATCATTGATACATGTTCCATTGTTATCGTTTACTTGTTGCAAACCACCATTACCTTCCACACCATACAGTTAATCTTTTGTTACAGTAAACCAGTGAGATTGACAACCTCGCTGTTCGTTGGGGAAAAGTCTTGAGTTTCTGTTGTGCAGGTCTCCAAGTTGCTTGTAACATCTTTGAGTCGTTTCCTTCCTCCTACCGGTTCGATAACCTCGGTTTCTTATTGAGGGAAATCTTGCTACTGTGCTCATCATACCTTCCTCTTGGGGTCTCCCAACGAGGCGTTGATCATGCCATCAATCTTATTTCTGGTACCTTTGCCGGGGAGGCTAAGGACGTCTTCATAAGGGGAGTCCTTTTCAATCTTTCTCTTTCCTTTGTTTTTGTTTTGCTTAGTTTTGTTTGCCTCTTTTTATCAAAAACTCCAAAAAAAATTAGTTTAGTTTGGTTTGCTTTCTCCTATCAAAAACACAAAAAATTAGTTCCCACTCTAGTTGTCACCTTGCTCTAGCTCACCATGTTGTTCCCCAAGTTCACCCTGAAGTACCTTTCGATAGGTAGTGGCTCTATAATTGGGAAAGAAAATATTGAAGAATTCTTTAATCATGTTAGCAAGCATGATGATATTGAGGATAGATCTATAGCAGTACTTGCTCCTAAGTATAAAATTGCTGGAGCTTATTTAGTTCATATGTCAGAGTCTAGGTTTGTTATCCTTAACCCCATGATGCAAATTTTGTTCCTTAAACTAAAATAAGAAAAGAATGCTGAAAAGAGAAAATTTATCCTTGAAACTTTACTAAAAGAGTTCAATGATGTTGCTAAGGAAGCCAAAAAAGTCTTTGCGCATTTTAATATGCTAGGCTCATGTGTAGATGTTGTGGGTACTTTAGATAAAACCAAACCTAGAGGGTAAATTAAGATACCCATACCCTTTAAGCTTGTTGGAATGCATGAAGCCTTTGAAAAGAATTTTGATTGGATTATTCCTGAAAATCCTTTTGAGGAAAGTAGTGAACCAAGAAGAGACGAGAAGGGATCCTCCAAAACTCATTTTGATGAGATACTCTTCATAGTTGAAGAGTTTGCAAGTATTGATGTTAATGCTTCTTCATTTAAAAATACTTGATTTCTTGCTTCTTGTGCCTAACTTAAAGGTATTAAAGAAAAGTACTTGTTAGGAGATAACCCAAGAGTTTTCTTAAGTTTTGGAAGTTATTACTTCAGTAGTGACCTCTCCTTATCCTTTTTGTTTGCATTTTGTGCCAATAATGACCTCTAATGAGAGGGAAGTAAGATTTAGGGAGTTGCTGCCCCGAAACAAATTTTTGTGCTCCACCATAAAAATTCGAGAGGTATCTCTATAAGTCGGATTGAGCTGAACATTTACGAATAAATCCCCCAGTATGTTAGCTAACTTTCATTAGTTCAACACTTTTTGATTTGAGCAACAAAAGGTCTTCGAAAAAATCGGTTTCTACCTGCTGGTCTGTTTTGATAGATTTCTACCATTATTTGCATTTGCTTCTTATTGATTCCTTTTTGGGTTCTTTTTGGCAAATTGATCTTTTTGAGGGAATTGCTATAGTAGCTTGTGTTTTTAGTGAAAAGTTTTGCTGTTCTAAAGCTAAACCCAAGGGTCTATTATCTTTTGAGTACACTAATGTTGCTAATGAAGATTGTGTGAAGTTTTGTATGAAGGAAAAATTTCAGGTGTAGAGAGAGAATGATGTAATGAGATGAAGAATGGACAAAATATCAAGCTTGGGGATGCCACCCCGGTGTCACCCCAAGGAATATCCAAGAGGTACAAGCGTCAAATCTTGGGGATGCCCAAGACATCCCCTTCTTCATCAATAAAAAGCTCAGGTCTTTCTAGACACTTTATTTTTATTGTTTCATGCACTGTTGTGTTTTTCCTAGAGCATATTAGTTTCATTTGCTTTGCTTAGTTTGCTTGAATAAAGTTTGTACCCCCCGTTCTCGCTGCGTTGTTTCAAATAAGTTGATTGGTGTTGGAAAGGAGTAGAAAGTTCTTGCTAAAAATAGTGCAGGAGGAGCTTGCTTTGACTGTGACTTAGACTTCAACATGTAATGCTAGGTGTTGTTTTGACCTTATGCTTAGTGATTATTGATGTAGCATGACTTGTTCCAAACAATTGGGATTACTTAGTGTGCCTTGAAAGAATCATGCGTTGTTTTAGCATTCAAAAGCATAGTATTGTGGTATTCTCCTTTGATGCTTTGTTTGGGTTGACTTGACACATTCTTACTGTTGGAACTATGCCCTAGAGGCAATAATAAAGATGTTATTATTATAATTATTGTTCATGATAAAGTTTATATTCCATGCTAGAATTGTATTAAGCGGAAACTTTGATACTTGTGTGGATTATGAATAACACCGCGTCCCTAGTATGCCTCTATGGACTAGCTCATTGATTAATGATGGTTAAGGTTTCCTAACCATAGAAATGAGTTGTCAATTAATATGAGATCATGTCATTGGGAGAATGATATGATGGACATACCCAAATCAAGCAGAGCAATTAGATCGTGTCATCGTGTTCATCTTTGCGAAGCTTTTTCTTATGTCAAATATTGTATTCCTTAGACCATGAGATAATGCAACTCCCTGGTATCGGAAGAAAGCTTTGAGGTCATCAAACGTCATCCTATGAGAGGGTGATCATAAAGGTGTCTCTCAGGTGATCGGAAAGTACCTGTTGGGTTGTATGTATCGAGATGGGATTTGTCCCTCCCAAGTCGGAGAGATATACTTCGGGCCCACTCGGTAATCGATATCAACACTGCTTGCAAGCACGTGGTTAAGGAGTTAATCACAAAGTGATATCGGATTACGGAACGAGTAAAGTACTTGCTGTGAACGAGATTGAACTAGGTATGTCGATGCCAACGATCGAATCTCGGGCAAGTAAAATATCGCGCGACGAAGGGAATATATATATGGGATTAATTGAATCCTGGCATCGTGGTTCATCCGATATGATCATCGAGGAATATGTGGGAGTTAATATGGGTTTCCAGACCCCGCTGTTGATTATTGATGGAAGATCATGTCTGCATATTCTCGAACCCGTAGGGTCACACACTTAACGTGTCTCGACGCTAGGATAGAATGGATAATTGGTTTATGAGTTTTTGTTTGGAGTCTCGGATGATATCCAGGACATCACGAGAGGTTCCAGAATGGTCCAGAGAATAAGATTCATATAAGGGAAAGCAGTTTTTGGATTTCGGAATTGTTTCGGATTGTTCGGTATTGTACTGGAAGCTCCTAGAACTTTCCGGAGTGGTACCAACATGGCCCCACTGGTCGGGAGGGGCGGGCTCACGATGGAGTGACTTGGTCAAGCATTGGGCACAAGGCCCCATAGGCCCATCCGGCCAAAACCCTAGGGAAACCCTAGGGAAACCTTCTAGAAGGAGGGGGGAAACTTGCCCCCCACTCCAACCCTTGGGGCCACCACCCTAGGGATTGGAGGAGGGGCCAAGGGGGGCGGCCAACCAACTATATATAGAGGGCAGGGGCGCGGACCTCCTTCCCCACTCCTTCAACCCTAGCCGCCATACTGCTGCCCTCCAGATCTCTCTCTCTCCCAACTGCGCGTAGGCGAAGCCCTGCCGCAGAAACTCTCCACCGCTTTGCACCACGCCGTCGTGTTGTAGATCCAATCTATCTCTCCACCCCACTTGCTGGACCGAGGAAGGAGGAGACGTCGAGGTGCCGTACGTGTGCATCTCTCGGAGGCGTCGCCACTTGCGGCGTTGGATCGGATCGGATCGCGAGGAGGAGAAGGCTAGTACGACTACATCAACCACGTTCCGTTGAACGTTCCGCTGTGCGATTTCTTCAAGGGTATGAAGATCTCATCTATCCCTCTCGTTGTTTGCATCTCCTAGATTAGATCTTGGCTTTTCCCGTTCGCATCCGTAGAAAATTTTGATTTACTATGCTGCGAAACCCTTTAGTGGTATCAGAGCTAGATCTATGCGTAGATGTGTTTCACGAGTAGAACGCAACATGCTTGTTGCGGGCGTTGATGTTTTCTGTTGCAAGCCTCTTGTTTTGTACCTCTTATGACGCGGGATAGTGAGATCGAAGCGGTCCAGGCCAACTTTACGCGACTGTCATGAGACCGCCCGCACTTGCCGTGTGGCTTGTTCCACACATGCGGCTGGTGGATGCCAGTTTCTCTCACTATAGTTGTCTTGGGATTTACACCGGAGATTGGCAACCATAATATCACCGTTGTGGCTTTCCGTAGGTAAGAATCGTTCTTAGCTTGTTACTCCCATAAGCCACGTAAAACATGCAACAACAAAGTAGAGGCGTCTAACTTGTTTTTGCAGGGAGTGTTTCTGTGATATGGTATGGCCCAAGATGTGATGTGTATGTTGTATGCAATGATCATGTTTTGTAATGTTTCACGACTTGCATGTCGATGAGTACACAACTGACAGGAGCCATATGGTTGTCTTTATGATTGTGTATGACCTGTGTGTCAACTTCTTATACGCCATGTAATAGCTTTACTTTATCGCTAAGTGGTTAGCAATAGTTGTAGTTTCTATTCGTGGTGGAGGAAATCATGGTGGAGTGATGGAGATCATGCTGGCACGCACAAGATGGAGATCATTGCGCGGAGATTGGCTATACCATGTCACACATAAAATTATATGCATGTGATGTTTATCCTTTTATGTATCTTATTATGCTTAGATCGCGACGGTAGCATTATAAGATGATTACTCACTTAAAGATCAAGATAAAACTGTGTTCTCCCCATGTATGCACCATTGCGAAAGTTCGTCGTGTTCAAGCACCACGTAATGATCGGGTGCTATAAACTCTACGTTCACATACAACGGGTGCAAGCTAGTTTTGCACACGCGGAAATACTTGGGTTTGACTTGACGAGCCTAGCATGTACATACATGGCCTCGGAACACACGAACCGAAAGGTTAAGCATGAGTCATATGAATGATATGATCGACACTTTGTTGTCCACCATTGAAACCACATCTCTTCTCGTGAAGATCGGATTAGGTGTGGTGAATTCGGATCATGTTCACTAAACAACTTGAGGGATGTTGAATTTAGTGGGAGTTCATCTAGTAATTTATTAAGTTGAACTAGTTATCATGAACATAGTCTAAATTGTACTTGCAAACTTTGTAGATCAAATGGCTAAGTCCAACTTCAACTTCAATGTTTTTGCTGAGAAAGAAAAGCTTAAGAACAATGGGTCTAACTTCACCAACTGGTTCCACGATCTAAGAATCATTCTCGCTGGAGGACAAAAGGACTATGTCCTTGAGAAAGCGCTAGGTGACGCCCCTGCTGTAGATGCGTCGGCTGATGAGAAAGCTGTTTATCAGTCGCGCAAAGATGATTATGGTGTGATTAAGAGCACCATGTTGTTTGCTATGGAATCAGACCTTCAAAATCGTTTTGAGTAGTTCGTCGGGCCCTTTGAGATTCTTGAGGAACTGAAAACCATGTTTCAGACTCAGGCCCGTTCTGAGAGATATGAGATCTCTGAGAAATTCTTCAACTGCAAGATGGAGGAGGGGAGTTCCGTTACTGAGCACGCCATTAAGATATCGGGCTACACTCAACGTCTCGAGCAACTGGACTGCAAGATTCCAGAAGAGCTCAAGATTGACAGAGTTCTGCAATCACTCCCTCCTAGCTACAAAGGTTTTGTAGTTACTCATAATCAGATTGGTTCCACTGATACGATCACTGAGCTCTTCGCTAAGCTGAAAGCTGCGGAGGTGGACATCAAGAAAGATAATCATGTGTTGATGGTCAACAAGCCCCCCAGCTTTAAGAAAGGTAAGGGTGCAAAGAAGCCCTTCAAGAAAGGCAGCGGCAAGCGCATTGCCCCTACTGAGAAGAAGCTCAAGTCTGGACCTAAGCCGGACACTGAGTGCTTCTATTGAAAGGACAAGGGTCACTGGAAGCGCAACTGTCTGAAGTACTTAGCGGACAATAAGGCTGGCACCATCAAAGGTATATTTGATATACATGTTATTGATGTTTACCTTACTAGCGCTCGTTGTAGTGCCTGGGTATTTGATACCGGTTCAGTTGCTAATATTTCTAACTCGAAATAGGAGCTACGGAATAGACGGCGGCTAGCGAGGGATGAGGTGACGATGCGCGTTGGCAACAGATCAAGAGTTGATGTGATGGCCATCGGCACGCTCTCCTTACTTTTGCCTTCGGGATTAGTTTTGAACCTTAATAAATGTTATTATGTGCTTGTGTTGAGCATGAACATCATATCTGGATCGTGTTTATTGCAAGACAGTTATTCGTTTAAATCGGAGAATAATGGTTGTTCTATTTATATGAGTAACATCTTTTATGGTCATGCACCTGCTATGAATGGTTTATTTCTTCTGAATCTCGAAAGCAATGAAACACACATCCATAACATTGAGGCTAAGAGATGCAAGGTAGATAGTGACAATACGACTTATTTGTGGCACTGCCGTCTAGGTCATATTGGTGTAAAACGCATGAAGAAACTCCATTTTGATGGACTTTTGGAGTCTCTTGATTTTGAATCATTTGACACGTGCGAGCCATGCCTCATGGGCAAGATGATCAAAACCCCGTTCTCCGGAATAATGGAGCGAGCAACGGACTTGTTGGAAATCGTACATACCGATGTATGCGGACCAATGAGTGTTTCGACACGCGGTGGATATCACTATTTTCTCACTTTTACTGATGACTTAAGTAGATATGGGTATATCTATTTAATGAAACATAAATCTGAAACATTTGAAAAGTTCAAAGAATTTCAGAATGAAGTGGAAAACCATCGTAACAGGAAAATTAAATTTCTACGATCCGATCTTGGAGGTGAATATTTGAGTTATGATTTTCTCACGCATCTTAAAGCAAGCGGAATCGTTTCGAAACTCACGCCACCCGGAACACCACAGCGCAATGGTGTGTCTAAACGCCGGAATCGAACTCTATTAGATATGGTGCGATCAATGATGTCTCTCACAGATTTGCCGTTATCATTTTAGGGTTATGCATTAGAAACCGCTGCATTCACTTTAAATAGGGCACCATCTAAATCCGTTGAGCCGACACTGTATGAACTGTGGTTTGGTGCGAAACCTAAGTTGTCGTTTCTTAAAGTTTGGGGATGCGAAGCTTACATCAAGAAGTTGATGCCGGACAAGCTCGAACCCAAAGCGGAGAAATGCGTCTTCATAGGATACCCTAAGGAAACAATTGGGTATACCTTCTACCACAGATCCGAAGGCAAAGTGTTTGTCGCAAAGAACGAATCCTTTCTTGAGAATGAGTTTCTCTCGAAAGAAGTGAGTGGAAGGAAAGTAGAGCTATACGAGGTTATTAAACCTTCTCTTGAGTTGGAGAGTAGCGCAACACCTGAAATTGTTCCAGTGCCGTCTGTACCAACAACAGAGGAAGCTAATGACAAGGATCATGAAGCTTCGGACGATGCTACTAATGAACGTCGCAGGTCGACAAGGTCACGTGCCCCTCCTGAGTGGTACGGTAACCCTGTCTTGACTGTCTTGTTAGTAGACAACAGTGAACCTGCGAACTATGAGGAAGCAATGATGAGCCCAGACTCTGAGAAATGGCTGGAGGCCATGAAATCCGAATTAGGATCCATGAGCGAAAACCAAGTATGGACTTTGGTGGACCCTCCTAGCGACCGAAAGGCCGTTGAGTGCAAATGGATTTTCAAGAAAAAAACGGACGCGGATGGTAATGTTACTGACTATAAAGCACGACTTGTTGCGAAAGGTTTTCGACAAGTTCAAGGTGTTGACTACGATGAGACTTTCTCTCCCGTAGCGATGTTGAAGTCCATTCGGATTTTATTAGCAATTGCTGCGTTTCATGATTATGAAATATGGCATATGGATGTCAAGACTGCGTTCCTCAATGGCAACATTTATGAAGAGTTGTATATGATGCAACCCGAAGGTATTGTCGATCCTAAGGATGCTGATAAGGTGTGCAAACTTCAGCGTTCCATTTATGGACTGAAGCAAGCATCTCGGAGTTGGAACCTTCATTTTGATCAAGTGATCAAGAGCTTTGGATTTGTTCCAAATTGCTACGAAGCTTGTATCTACAAGAAAGTGTTGGAATTATGCCCTAGAGGCAATAATAAAGATGTTATTATTATAATTCTTGTTCATGATAAAGTTTAGATTCCATGCTAGAATTGTATTAAGCGGAAACTTTAATACTTGTGTGGTTTGTGAACAACACCGTGTCCCTAGTATGCCTCTATGGACTAGCTCATTGATTAATAATGGTTAAGGTTTCCTAACCATAGACATGAGTTGTCGATTAATAATGAGATCATATCATTGGGAGAATGATATGATGGATAGACCCAAACTAAGCGGAGCAATTAGATCGTGTCATCTTGTTCAACTTTGCGAATCTTTTCTTATGTCAAATATTGTATTCCTTAGACCATGACATAATACAACTGCCTGGTATCGGAAGAAAGCTTTGAGGTCATCAAAGTTCATCCTATGAGAGGGTGATCATAAAGGTGTCTCTCAGGTGATCGGAAAGTACATGTTGGGTTGTATGTATCGAGATGGGATTTGTCCCTCCCAAGTCGGAGAGATATACTTCGGGCCCACTCGGTAATCGATATCAACACCGCTTGCAAGCATGTGATTAAGGAGTTAATCACAAAGTGATATCGGATTACGGAAGTAAAGTACTTGCTGTGAACGAGATTGAACTAGGTATGATGGTACCGACGATCAAATCTCGGGCAAGTAAAATATCGCGAGATGAAGGGAATATATATATGGGATTGATTGAATCCTGGCATCATGGTTCATCCGATATGATCATCGATGAATGTGTGGGAGTCAATATGGGTTTCCAGACCCCGCTATTGATTATTGATATAAGATCATGTCTGCATGTTCTCGAACCCGAAGGGTCACACACTTAACGTGTCTCGACGCTAGGATAGATTGGATAATTGGTTTATGAGTTTTTGTTCGGAGTCTCGGATGGGATACGGGACATCACGAGAGGTTCCGGAATGGTCCGGAGAATAAGATTCATATAAGGCAGTGCAATTTTTGTAGTTCGGAATTGTTCCGGGTTAATCGGTATTGTACCGGAAGCTTCTAGAACCTTCTGGAAGGGGACCAATGTGGTCCCACTTGTCGGGAGGGGGCATGGGCCTATGAGGGAGTGCCCTGGCTGCATTGGGCCAGGGGCACAAGGCCCCATAGGGCCTAGCCGGCCAAACAAGGGGAAACCCTAGTTTGGAGCTTCTAGAAGGGGGGAGGGGGGTTTACTTGCCCCCCACTCCTCCCTCCTTTGGCCGCCGGCCTAGGCTTGGGGGAGGGGCTAGGGCTGGCGCCCGCCCCTCTGTATATAGAGGGCTGGGGCGCACCACCCCCCACATCTTCCCCTCAAGCCTAGCCGCCCTGCTGCCACTCCTCTCTCTCCCTCCCAACTGCGTGTAGGCGAAGCCCTGCTGCAGAAACTCTCCACCACTTGCACCACGCCGTCGCGTTGTAGATCCAATCCTCTCTCCACCATAACTGCTGGACCGAGGAAGGAGGATACGTCGAGGTGCCGCACGTTTGCATCTCTCGGAGGCATCGCCACTTGTGGTGTTAGATCGGAGCGGATCGCGAGGAGGAGAAGCGAGTACGACTACATCACCCACGTTCCGACGAACGTTCCGTTGTGCAAATCTTCAAGGGTATGAAGATCTCATCTAATCCCTCTCGTTGTTTGCATCTCCTAGATTAGATCTTGGCTTTCCTCTGTTCGCATACGTAGAAAATTCTAATTTGCTATGCCGCGAAACCCTTCTGTGGTATCAGAGCTAGATCTATGCGTAGATGTGTTTCACGAGTAGAACGCAACATGGTTTTTGCGGGCGTTGATGTTTTCTGTTGCAAGCCTCTTGTTTGTGTTCTTCTTATGACGCGGGATAGTGAGATTGAAGCGGTCCAGGCCAACCTTTGACGTCGTCATGAGACCGGCTCCGCACTTGACGTGTGGCTTGTTCCACACATGCGGCTGGTGGATGCTTTCTCTCACTATAGTTGTCATGGGATTTACACCGAGTTTGGCAACCATAATATCACCGTTGGCTTTCCGTAGGTAAGAATCGTTCTTAGCTTGCTACTCCCATAAGCCACGTAAAACATGCAACACCAAAGTAGAGGCGTCTAACTTGTTTTTGCAGGGAGTGTTTTCTGTGATATGGTATGGCCCAAGATGTGATGTGTATATTGTATGCGATGATCATGTTTTGTAATGTTTCACGACTTGCATGTCGATGAGTACACAACCGACAGGAGCCATATGGTTGTCTTTATAATTGTGTATGACCTGTGTGTCAACTTCTTATACGCCATGTAATAGTTTTACTTTATCGCTAAGTAGTTAGCAATAGTTGTAGTTACTATTCGTGGTGGAGGCAATCATGGTGGAGTGATGGAGATCATGCCGGCACGCACATGATGGAGATCATTGCGCGAAGATTGGCTATACCATGTCACATAAAGTTATATGCATGTGATGTTTATCCTTTTATGTATCTTATTATGCTTAGATCGTGACGGTAGCATTATAATATGATTCCTCACTTAAAGATCAAGATAAAACTGTGTTCTCCCCATGTATTCACCGTTGCGAAAGTTCGTCGTGTCCAAGCATCACGTGATGATCAGGTGCTATAGACTCTACGTTCACATACAACGGGTGCAAGCCAGTTTTGCACACGCGGAAATACTTGGGTCTAACTTGACGAGCCTAGCATGTACAGACATGGCCTCGGAACACATGAACCGAAAGGTTAAACATGAGTCATATGAATGATATGATCGACACTTCGTTGTCCACCATTGAAACCACATCTCTTCTCGTGAAGATCGGATTAGGTGTGGTGAATTTGGATCATGTTCACTAAACAACTTGAGGGATGTTGAATTTAGTGGGAGTTCATCTAGTAATTTGATTAAAAGTTGAACTAGTTATCATGAACATAGTCTAATTTGTACTTGCAAATATTGTAGATCAAATGGCTAAGTCCAACTTCAACTTCAACGTTTTTGCTGATAAGGAAAAGCTTAGAAAAAATGGGTCTAACTTCACCAATTGGTTCCGCAATCTGAGAATCATTCTCTCTGGCGGTCAAAAGGACTATGTCCTTGAGAATGCGTTAGGTGACGCCCCTGCTGTAGATGCGCCTGCTGATGAGAATGTTGTCTATCAGTCGCGCAAAGATGATTATGGTGTGATTAAGAGCGCCATGTTGTTTGCTATGGAATCGGACCTTCAAAATCGTTTTGAAGACTATCCCGGGCCCTTTGAGATTCTTGAGGAGCTGAAAACTATGTTTCAGACTCAGGCCCGTTCTGAGAGATATGAGATCTCTGAGAAGTTCTTTAACTGCAAGATGGAGGAAGGGAGTTCCGTTAGTGAGCACGCCATTAAGATGTCGGGCTACACTCAACGCCTTGAGCAAGCGGATGCAAGATTCGGAGGAGCTCAAGATTGGTGACGTTCAATCACTCCTCCAGCTACAAAAGTTTTGTAGTGACTCATAATCAGATTGGTTCCACTGATACGATCACCGAGCTCTTCGCAAAGCTGAAGGCTGCGGAGGTGGACATCAAAAAGGATAATCATGTGTTGATGGTCAACAAGCCCCCCACCTTCAAGAAAGGTAAGGGTGCAAAGAAGCCCTTCAAGAAAGGAGGCGGCAAGCGCGTTGCCCCTGCTGAGAAGAAGCTCAAGTCTGGACCCAAGCCAGACACTGAGTGCTTCTATTGCAAGGACAAGGGTCACTAGAAGCGCAACTGTCCGAAGTACTTAGCGGATAAGAAGGCTGGCACCATCAAAGGTATATTTGATATACATGTTATTGATGTTTTCCTTACTAGCCCTTGTTGTAGTGCCTGGGTATTTGATACTGGTTCAGTTGCTAATATTTGTAACTCGAAACAGGAGCTACGGAATAGACGGCGGCTTGCGAGAGATGAGGTGACAATGCGCATTGGCAACGGATCAAGAGTTGATGTGATCGCCGTCGGCACGCTCTCCTTCGTTTTACCTTCGGGATTAGTTTTAAATCTTAATAAGTGTTATTATGTGCCTGCGTTGAGCATGAACATTATTTCTGCATCTTGTTTATTACAAGACGGTTATTCATTTAAATCGGAGAATAATGGTTGTTCTATTTATATGAGTAACATCTTTTATGGTCATGCACCTGTCGTGAATGGTTTATTTCTTCTAAATATCGAAAGGGATGAAACACACATCCATAACATTGAGGCTAAGAGATGGAAAGTAGATAGTGATAATACTACTTATTTGTGGCATTGTCGTCTAGGTCATATTGGTGTAAAGCGCATGAAGAAACTCCATTCTGATGGACTTTTGGAGTCTCTTCATTTTGAATCATTTGACACATGCGAACCATGCCTCATGGGCAAGATGATCAAAACCCCATTCTCCGGTATGATGGAGCGAGCAACGGACTTGTTGGAAATCATACATACCGATGTATGCGGACCAATGAGTGTTTCGACGCGCGGTGGATATCGATGTAGGGTTTCGTAGCATGGAAAACAAAAATTTTCTATCGCATACAAACAAACAAGCCAAGATCTATCTACTAGATTGTAGCAACGAGTCGATGGAATAACTTATCCTCGAAGATTCCAAAGTGTTTAACGAGAGCGGATTCTCGTGGGTGATGTAGTCGTACTCTTCCCGATCTCAAGATCGTGTAGACGATCCTTCCGGCGCTGCGTTCCGGCAGCGCTTCCGCAGTCGGTCACACGTTCGGTACTCGATGAAGACTTTCCTCTCCCTTGTTCCAAAGAAAATGGAGGTTGTAGCACTCTCCTCGCGATTCCGGCAAAGACAACGTGGTACCTAAGTAGAGGGGAGATCCCGCAGGGCTTCGCCTTAAGCCGGAGCGAGTATGGTGGAGTATGAGAGAGCTATTAGTGGTCTAGGGTTTAGACACACCAATTAGAAGGCTCTAATCCGAAGGCTAGTGCAATTAGAAGCTCTAAACCAAAGCGGCTCTAAACCGGAGTCTAGGGCTAGGATTTAGATTAGAGGATAGGAACTTGTGTGTCTAGAGGAGGAGGCCCTGCCCCTCCTTTTATAGGTGGGAGGGCGCCAAGGGAGGAGTCCTCCCAAGTCGGCCTTGGTGGCGCTTAAGCTTGGAGAGGAGGGACTCCTCCAAGTTGGTTTCAACCTCCTCTTGCTTGTTTCACAGTTTCTGTTTAGCCGTTTGACTTTCAAACTGGCCATTTGACTTTTCAGTTTTAGGATTCAATTTAATCCTTTATTTGGAACAGCAAGAACACTTAGTACATGATGAAATCATTCCAATATGTAATGACACATTCATGTACCCCTTCCCCCCGGAGTGTCGGACATTCCGGAACCTTCTAGAACATTCCCGATGAAAACACCGGAATCATTTCCGAACTCCGAAACGGGACTTTCCTTATATGAATCTTATTCTCCAGACTATTTCGGATCACCTCGTGATATTCCGGATCCCATCCGAGACTCCGAACAACATTCGGTCTCTTTCTCATAATACCATAACTACTCAAACAACGTCGAATCCTTAAGTGTGTCTCCCTACGGTTCGTCAATTATGCGGACATGATCGAGACACTTCTCCGAACAATAACCAATAGAGGAATCGAAATTCATATGGCTCCATATTTCTCGATTACTTTGCGATCGAATGAACCACTTACATACGATACCAATTTCCCTTTGTCTCACGATAGTTTACTTATCCGAGGTTATGATCGTCGGTATCTCTGCATACCTAGTTCAACCTCGTTACCGATAAGTACTCTTTTCTCGTTCCCGTGATATGTGATCCCTTGTGAGCCAGTCACATGCTTGCAAGCTAATTGGATGATATTCCACCGAGAGGGCCCAGAGTATATCTATCCGTCATATGGATGGACAAATCCCACTCTTGATCCATGTGTTTCAACCAATACTTTCCGAACACTCAATGCCACCTTTATAACCACCCAGTTACGGTGTGGTGTTTGATGTCATCAAAGCATCCATCCGGTAAAGGTGATATGCATGATCTCATGGTCGAAGGAATTAGGTTACTATGTATCAGAAAGCATATAGCAATTGAACTAATGAAATGACTTGATCTTTATGCTACGCTTATCTATAGGAGTATGTCCACCATATCATTCTCCTAACGATATGATCTTGTTGTTGATAACATCTCAATGTTCATGATAGGGAAACCACAATCATTAATCAACCAACAAGCTAGTGAAGTATAGAGGCTATACTAGGGACTTCAAATTAAGTTTACAAATCACACAAGTATCAATGTTTCCTTTTTAATACTATTATAGCATGAATGTAAACATTTATCATAAACACAAAGATATAATAATAACTACATTTATTATTGCCTCTAGGGCATATCTCCAACTGTCTCCCACTTGCACTAGAGTCATCTAATCTAGATTACATGGTAATATACCGAACACCCATGGCAGTTTGGTGTTGGTCATGTTTTGCCCTCGGAGAGGTTTAGTCAACGGATCCGCCACATTCAGATCTGTGTACTTTGCAAATCTTTATATCCCCATCCTGGATATGTTCTCGAATAGCGTGAAAACGCAGCTTGATATGTTTTAGCTTCTTGTGTGACCTTGGTTCTTGCGCATTGGCTATGGCCATGTTATCACAGAGATAGACATTGGGTCCAGACTAGGAACCACACCCCACCTGTAATGAACTCTTTCATCCATATCGCTTCTTGTGATGCCTCCGAAGCCATGTATTCGATTCAGTTGAAGATCTCGCCACAACGCTTTGCTTTGCACTCCTCCAATCACTGCACCATTCAAAATAAATACGTATCCATATTGTGATTTAGAATCATCCGGATCGGTGTTCCAACTAGCATCGGTGTAACCATTAACAACGAGTTGTTCATCACCTCCATAATAAAGAACCATATCCTTAGTTCTTCTCAAGTACTTAAGGATGTTTTTGATCATTGTCCAATGATCCACTCTGGATCACTTTGATATCTGCTAGTTAAACTAACAAGATATGCAATGTCGGGTCTAGTACATAGCATGGCATACATTAGAGATCCTATGGTCGAGGCATAGGAGTCTTACTCGTCCTTTCTCTATCTTCTGCCGATGTCGGACTTTGAGTTTTACTCAAGGTCGACAGCAACATGGGCAAGAACCCTTTCTTGCTTTCTTCCATTCCAAACCTCTTTAGAACTTTGTCCAAATATGTACTGTGACAATGATATTTGGCGTTTCGATCTATCTCTATAAATCTTTATGCCTAATATGTAAGCTGCTTCAAGATCCTTCATTGAAAAACTATTATTCAAATATTCATTGACACTATTAAGAAGGTCTACATCATTCCCAATCAACAATATGTCATCCACATATAGTATTAAGAATGCTACAGCTCCCACTCACTTTCTTGTAAATACAAGCTTCTCCATAAGTTTGTATAAAACCAAAACTTTTGATCACCTTATCAAAACGTTGATTCCAACTTCGGGATGCTTGCTTCAATCCATAGATGGACCGTTGAAGTTTGCATACCTTGTTAGCATCTTTAGGATCGACAAAACCTTTGGGTTGCATCATATACAACTCTTCATCAATATCTCCATTGAGGAATGCTGTTGTGACATCCATCTGCCATATCTCATAATCATAATATGCAGCGATTGCTAACATAATCCTCACAGACTTTAGCTTCGCTACTGGTGAGAAAGTCTCATCGTAGTCAACTCCTTGAATTTGTCGAAACCCTTTTGCGACAAGTCGAGCTTTATAGACAGTAACATTACCATCATCATCTGTTTTCTTCTTGAAAATCCATTTGTTCTTGACAGCCTTCCGGCCATCCGGTAAGTCCACCAAAGTCCATACTTGGTTCTCGTACATGGATCCAATCTCGGATTTCATGGCTTCTTGCCATTTGTTGGAATCTGGGCTCATCATCGCTTCCTCATATGTCGCAGGGTCATCGGTGTTATCCACCAACATGACACTCATAACGGATCATACCAACTGAGTGGTACGAGTTCGTTGACCTCCGAGGCTCGTAGTAACTTCAACCAAGTTTCATGATCACCATCATTAGCTTCCTCTCTTATTGGTGCAGGCACCACAGAACTTCTTCGGTCTTTGCGCTACTGCAATTTCGAGAGAAGGTTCGACAACCTCGTCGAGTTCTACTTTCCTTCCATCACTTCTTTCGAGAGAAATTCCTTCTAGAAAGGATCCATTCTTGGCAACGAAGATTTTGCCTTCGGATCTATGATAGAAGGTATACCCAATAGTTTCCTTCGGTATCCTATGAAGACGATTTTTCCTCTTTGGGTTCAAGCTTGTCCGCTGTAACTTCTTTACATAGGCTTCAGATCCCCAAACTTTAAGGAGCGACAATCTAGGTTTCTAATGCATAACCCCAAAATGATAGCGTAAATCAGAAGTGACATCATAGAACGAACCATATCTAAGAGAGTTCGATTGACGTTCGGACACACCATTACGCTGTGGTGTTCCGGCGGTGTCAACGTGAAAGTATTCCGCATTTCTTCAAATGCTCGCCAAACTCGTAACTTAGATATTCACCTCCATCGAACGTAGAAATTTAATCTTCTTGTTACGTTGATTCTCTACCTCACTTTGAAACTCCTTAAACTTCTCGAAAGTTTTGGATTTATGTTTCATGAAATAGATATACCCATATCTACTCAAGTCATCCGTGAAGGTAAGAACATAACGATAACCATCACGATGCTACACTCATTGGACCACACACATCGGTATGTATGATTTCCAATAAGTCCGTAGCTCGCTCCATCATACCGTAAAATGGAGTCTTAGTCGTTTTCCCATCGACATGCTTCGCATCTTTCAAGTGATTCAAAATCAAGTGATTCAAGAAGTCCATCGAATGGAGTTTCTTCATACGCTTCACTCCAATGTGACCAAGACGAAGACCACATATAGGTCAATTATCGCTGATTTCAAACGTTTAGCCTCAATGTTGTTGATATGTGTATTTCCACTATCGAGATTCAATAAGAATAGACCATCTATCAAAGGTGCATGTGCATAAAACATATTACTCATATAAATCGAACAACCATTATTCTCGACTTAAAAGTAATCGCTCGCAATAAACAAGATCCCGATATAATGTTCATGCTCAACACAGGCACTAAATAACAATTATTTAAGTATAAAACTAATCCCGATGGTAGATGAAGGGGTAGCATGCCGACCGCGATCACATCAACCTTTGATCCGTTTCCCACGCGCATCGTCACCTCGTTCTTCGCTAGCTTCCGTTTATTCTGCAGCACCTGTTTCGAGTTACAAATATGAGCAACCGAACCAGTATCAAATACCCAGGTGAAGGGTTCGCAGCATAGAAAACAAAAATTTTCCTACGATGTGAACTATATACCAAAATCTATTTATACTAGATACAAACAACGGGCGGATGTATATCCGTAGAGAACATACCCTTGAAGACCGACAAAGTTTAACGAGTCCAAACTCGTGGTTGATGTAGACGATCTCTTGCCGATCTCAAGATCGAGAGGAAGTCCTAGCGCCAAATCAGCCAGCCGCATCCGTGCTCGCACACACGTTCGAGGCACCGAGCAACCTCCGCCTCCTCGCCTCAGCGATGCATGAAGCACAACTCTTTCTTGCCGAATAGCCACCGGGAACATGTATCTCGCTAGTCCGAGACCATGGGGATAAATTCTAGAGGGAGAGAGATCCTTCACGAGGAGGTGTGAGTGAGAAGTGAGGAGGGGCCTTTATAGGAGGGGGGAACCCCAAAGGGGTGGCTGCATGGGGCTGCCCCTCCCTCATCATGTGGTGGACACTCCACTCACAAAATGACCCTTCAAAGTCCACTCAAAATCCCACTCAAAAATCCCATTAAATTTCCACCAAATTTAATGCAAACTCTCATTAAATAAAACTCTTTTATTTTATTCAGAATTTTGTCAATTACTTTAATGACAAACATTCACAATAACCCTTGCTAGAATTCTATTTCACATGCATAACCACTTTATGCAATTTCACCAAAACCTGCTTTGGTATCTAGTGAAATAAATTCCTGCTTGTTTATTCTTTCGCATGAAACTTTTGCTCCAATTGGATGTCGGTGTCTCTTAAGTGTGTCACCCTACGGTTCGTGAATAATGCGGACATGATCGAGACCCTCTCGATCAATAATCGTAAGCGGATCCGAGACCCATACCGACTCCCACACATTCAACGATGACTTTCTTGTGATCGTCGGAACCTTTACGCTAGTATCTTAATCCCTTTGTCTCACGATATATTACATGTCCGAGATTCGATCATCGGTATCTCCATACCTAGTTTGATCTCGCATCGACATGCACTCTTTTCTCGTTCGTGATATAACATTCTAGTGATCAAATCACTTGCTTGCAAGCTAATCAATGTGATATCACCGAGAGGCCCAGTATATCTATCCGTCATCGGGATGAACAAATTCCACTCTTGATCCATGAGCCTCAACATAACACTTTATTAGTTCTGAACCCATCTTTATAATCACCTCACGGTGTGACGTTTGATGTTATCAAGAAACTCTTCCGTGTTAGTGATTGACATGATCTCATGGTCTAAGGATTAGGATCACTTCGTAAGTTGTTATAGCAATATAAACTCAATGACTTTGATCGTAATGCTATACTTGGATGAATGTTCATCACATCATTACACTAATGTTGTGATCCCGTTATTAACAACATCCAATGTCCATGATCGAAACCTTGATCATCTTGTTAATCAACGAGCTAGTTTATGAGAGAGGCTTAACTAGGAACTTTCTGTTTGTTTATTAAACACACATGTATTAACGCTTCCGTATTAATACAATTATAGCATGCAAAATAAACATCTATCATATACTTGGAATACACATAATAAACAATTTATTATTGCCTCTCGGGCATATTCCTTCATCTCCCACTTGCACTAGAGACAATAATCTAGTTACATAGTGATATATCTAACACCCATTGAGTTCGTGTTGATCATGTTTTGCTCTAGGGAGAGTTTTAGTCAACGGATCTGCTACATTGAGATCCGTATGTACTTTAAATCTTTATATCTCCATCCTTGACATGCTCATGGATGGAGTGAAACCGCTTAATATGCTTGGAATGCTTGTGAGACCTTGGCTCTTTGGCAATGGCACCATTGTTGTCACAATAGATCACCATTGGGTCCAACGCTTGCCACAACTCCTAGTTCGGATATGAACTCCTTCATCCAAATCGCTTCGAGCTTCAAGCAAAGCAACATATTCGCCTCCGTTGTTGATCCCGCTACCACAGGTTGTTTGGAGCTCCTCCAACTAACCGCTCCGCCATTCATGAGAAATACGATCCGGATTGAGACTTAGAGTCATCCGGATCGGTGTCAAAGCTAGCGTCGACATAACACTTAGCGACGAGCTCTTCTTCACCTCAGATACAAGAAACATATCCTTAGTTCTTCTCAAGTACTTAAGGATATTCTTGACCGCTATCCGGTGTTCGAACACGGATCCGATTGGTACCTACTAGTCAAACTAATAGCGTGTGCCACATCCGTCTTGTACATAGCATGGCGTACATTATAGAGCCTATGGTGAAGCATAGGGACTTTGTCCATTATCTCTCTTTCTTCCGCCGGCGGACTTTGAGTCTTACTCAATGTCTTGCCTTGCAACATAGGTAAGAACCCTTCTTACTTCCGTCCATTTTAAACTTCTTTAAAATCTTATCAAGGTATGTACTTTGAGATAGCCCTATTAGGCGCCTAGATCTATCTCTATAGATCTTTATGCCTAATATGTAAGATGCTTCACCTAGGTCCTTCATTGAAAATTTGCTGTTTAGATAACTTTTAACACTGTTTAAAAGTTCTATATCATTTCCGATCAATAATATGTCATCCACATATAGTATCAGAAATTCCACATTGCTCCACTCACTTTCTTGTAAATACAAGCTTCTCCATAAGTTTGGACAAATCCAAACTCTTTGATCACCTCATCAAAGCGGAGATTCCAACTTCGTGATGCTTGCTTCAATCCATAGATGGATCGCTGAAGCTTGCACACCTTGTTAGCATCCTTAGGATCGACAAAACCCTTTGGTTGTATCATATACAACTCTTCTTCAATATTACCATTGAAAGCGGTTTTGACATCCATCGCCATATTTCATAATCGAAATATGCAGCAATTGCTAACATAATCCTAATCGACTTTAGCATCGCTACGGAGAGAAAGTCTCATCGTAGTCAACTCCTTGAATTTGTCGAAACCCCTTTGCATAAGTCGAGCTTTATAGATGGTCACATTACCATCGACATCAGTTTTCCTTTTGAAAATCCATTTGTTCTCCACGGCCTTTCGGTCGTGAGGTAATTCCAACAAGTTCCAAACTTGATTTTCATACATGGATTCCATCTCGGATTTCATGGCTTCTAACCATTTGTTGGAATCCGGGCTCATCATCGCTTCTTCATACGTCGCGGGGTCATCATTTTCATCAACCATGAAATTTATGACAGATTTCCGTCTCGGGGCTGCACGCGTCTGTTGACTCGCGAGGTTCGGTAGTACTCTCTTTCGGAGTTTCATGATCATTATCATTAGTTCCTTCTTCAACAGTGGAGCCAACTCGGAGCGACTTCCGCGCTGCGCTACTCGCCATACTTTGAAGAGAAGGTTCCATAACCTCTTGAGTTCTACCTTCCGACTACTCACACCTTTCGCGAGAAACTCTTTCTCTAGAAAGGATCCATTCTTAACAAAAACCTTGCCCTCGGATGCGTGATAGAAGGAATACCCAATAGTTTCTTTAGGGTATCCTATGAAGACGCATTTTTCCGCTTTGGGTTCGAAGTTTATCCGGTTGAAGTTTCTTCACATAAACATCGCAACCCCAAACTTTAGAAATGACAGCTTAGGTTTGTTTCCAAACCACAATTCATACGTGTCGTTTCAACGGATTTAGATGGTGCCCGATTTAAAGTGAATGCAGCGGTTTCTAGTGCATAACCCCAAAATGACAGCAGCAAGTCCGTCGGAGACATCATAGATCGAACCATATCTAATAAAATACGATTGCGACGTTCCGACACACCATTTCATTTGTGGTGTTCCGACAGGTGTGAGTTGTGAAACAATTCCACACTCTTTCATGTGAGTGCTAAACTCGTAACTTAGATACTCACCTCCACGGTCGGGCCGTAGAAATTTGATCTTTCTATTACGATGATTTTCCACTTCATTCTGAAATTCCTTGAACTTTTCAAATGTTTCGGACTTGTGTTTGATCAAGTAGATATAACCGTATCTACTCAGATCATCCGTGATAGTAACAAAATAACGATATCCACCTCGCGTCGACACACTCATTGGACCACATACATCAGAATGTATGATTTCTAATAATCATCGCCCGTTCCATTGAACCGGAAAACGGCGTTCTAGTCATCTTGCCCATAAGGCATGGCTCACATGTATCAAATGATTCATAATCAAGTGATTCTAAAAGTCCATCCGAATGGAGCTTCTTCATGCGTTTAATGCCAATATGACCTAGACGGCGATTGCCACATATATGTGGATATATCATCACTAAGTTTAATCCTTTTAGCATCAATATTATGAATATGTGTAACATTATCATCGAGATCCAACAGAAATAAACCATTCAACATTGGTGCATGACCATAAAAGATTTCATTCATATAAATGGAACAACCATTGTTCTCGATTTGAATGAAAACCACTTTGCATTAAACATGATCCGGATACAATGTTCATGCTCGGTCAGGCACCAAATAACAGTTATTTAAGTTTATAACTAATCCCGACGGTAAGTGGAGAGGTAGCGTTCGACGGCGATCACATCAACGTTTGATCCATTGCCGACACGCATCTTGACCTCACCCTTGCTAGCGGTCGCTTTTTCATGACCACGATTCGAGTTACAAATATTAGCAAGACGGTATCAAATACCGGTGCTCTGCGAGCACTAGTCAAGTACACATCAATAACATGTATATCATATATACCTTTGTTTGCCTTGCGGCCTTCTTATGCCAGAGATACTTGGGGCGATTCGCTTCGATGGCGATCCCCTTACAATAGTAGCACTTTCGGTATCGGACTTAGGTCCAACTCGGGGTTTCTTTTCGGTAGCAACAGCTTGCCGCCTTTACTTCCCTTTTTCCCTTCTTGTCTTTCTTGAAACCAGTGTTCCTATTGATTATCAACACTTGATGTTCCTTTTTGATCTCCACTTGCAGTTTTAAGCATTGTGAGCTCGGGAGAGACTTCTTCATGCCTTGCATATTATAGTTCATCACGAAGCTCTTATAGCTAGGTGGTGGCGGTGAGAACACGATGGATGCCTAAGTCAATGGGAATCGTTATTCCCAAGGACACAAGCTTATCGGCGTAACCGACATCTTGAGTACATGCTCACTAACTTTGTTCTCTTCCATCATGCAGCTAAAGAACTTTTACGAAGCATTGTAGCTCTCTACAGCAGACATGTGTCGAAAATCATTTTCAACTCACCCATTGTATCAAAAGCATTGCGTTTTGAAAGCGCTTTGAAGTTCTCTAGCCCATACAATATGCCGCAATGAACTAAGTTGTGGTCCTCTGACGAGTCGATAGACATTCTTCTCCTCGTCGGGGCATCGTCAAAGGTGGGGGCCTAATGGCGCTTCTAGCACATATTGCTTTTGTGCAGCAGAGAGGAGAATCCTCAAATTCATGGCCCATTCAGTAAAGTTGCTACCGTTCGTTGCTAGTTTCTCTTTCTCCATGAACGCATTGAAATTAAAAGCAGGTGGTGCCATCTACAACAGAATTTGTAAAGTTTAGACTAAGTGTATGATAGATTGAGTTCAACTAATCTATATTACGAATGAACTCCCACTCAAAAGCGACATCCCTCGTGTCCTTTTGGTGATTACATGAACCAAATCCACTACACCAAGTCCGATCATCACGTGAGTCGGTATAGCTTCAAAGGCGAGCATCAAATGGGCATCATATCAACTATATGACTCATGCTTAACCTTTCGGTCTGTGTTCCGAGGCCATGTCTGTACATGCTAGGCTCGCCAAGTTAGAACCTTAGTATTTTTGCGTGTGTAACTGTCTTACACCCGAAGTATGGTCGAGGATCCAAGTACACCCGATCATCACGTGATGTCTTGGAGCGACGAAAACATAATCGGTGCATACTAAAGGGAGAACACATTCTTATCTTGATATTTAAAATGAGGGATCATCTTATTATGCTTAACAAAGCGCTAAACAAGCAATATAAGATGCAATCAAACATCATATGTTTAATAGTGAAATTATATGGTTCCAGATGATCTCTATCATGTGCATCGTGGTATGATCACTATCATACCTATATGTGTAAATCCACAATCTATGGGTTTTACCGCTATGTGTGTTAAGAGTATCATCTCATACTTCTACTTACAACACCACCATATCATAACACTAGCCCGAGAACAATCTAAACTAGACGCTTCTAATTTATCCATTGCAAGTTTTACGTGGTGAGGGCTTTCGAGATAGAACCGTTCTTACCTACGAACATGAACCACAACGAGGATAATCAAATTGTTGACAACTCGCTTGCAAAATAGATATTGACTATAGTAGGAGAGATGGACACCGCTAGCCACTTATGCAAACTAGTTGCATGTCAAGCGTGGAACAGGTCTCATGTGCGAGGACATGTAAAGTTTGTCCGGCTTCATCCCACTATGCCACCAATATCCAAAATCACAAGAAAGGAGCAACAACATGATCATCATCGCCACATACTCATATGTGTACTACCGTGTAAAGTATCTACGCATAAACTTGGCTCGATACCCTTTGAAGGGTTTAGACATAGAAAACAAAAATTTTCCTACGATGTGAACTATATACCAAGATCTATTTATACTAGATACAAACAACGGCGGATGTATATCCGTGAGAACATACCCTTGAAGACCGACAAAGTTTAACGAGTCCAAACTGTGGTTGATGTAGACGATCTCTTGCCGATCTCAAGATCGAGAGGAAGTCCTAGCGCCGCAAATCAGCGCATCCGTGCTTTCGCACACGTTCGAGGCACCGAGCAACCTCCGCCTCCTCGCTCCGATGCAGCGGAAGCACAACTCTTTCTTGCCGAATAGCCACCGAACATGTATCTCGCTAGTCCGAGACCATGGGGATAAATTCTAGAGGGGAGAGAGATCCTTCACGAGGAGGTGTGAGTGAGAAGTGAGGAGGGGCTCCTTTTATAGGAGGAGGGGGAACCCCAAGGGGTGGCTGCGCATGGGGCTGCCCCTTGCCCTCCCTCATCATGTGGGTGGACACTCCACTCACAAAATGACCCTTCAAAAGTCCACTCAAAATCCCACTCAAAAAATCCCATTAAATTTCCACCAAATTTAATGCAAACTCTCATTAAATAAAACTCTTTTATTTTATTCAGAATTTTGTCAATTACTTTAATGACAAACATTCACAAATAACCCCTTGCTAGAATTCTATTTCACATGCATAACCACTTTATGCAATTTCACCGAAAACTGTTTGGTATCTAGTGAAATAAATTCCTGCGCTTGTTTATTCTTTCGGCATGAAACTTTTGCTCCAATTGGATGTCGGTGTCTCTTAAGTGTGTCACCCTACGGTTCGTGAATAATGCGGACATGATCGAGACCCCTCTCAGATCAATAATCGAGCGGGATCCGAGACCCATCTTGACTCCACACATTCAACGATGACTTTCTTGTGATCGTCGGAACCTTTTACGCTAGTATCTTAATCCCTTTGTCTCACGATATATTACCGGTATCTCCATACCTAGTTTGATCTCGTTACCGACATGCACTCTTTTCTCGTTCCGTGATATAACATTCTAGTGATCAAATCACTTGCTTGCAAGCTAATCAATGTGATATCACCGAGAGGGCCCAGAGTATATCTATCCGTCATCGGGATGAACAAATTCCTCTTGATCCATGAGCCTCAACATAACACTTTATTAGTTACGAACCCATCTTTATAATCACCACCTGTTACGGTGTGACGTTTGATGTTATCAAGAAACTCTTAGGTGTTAGTGATTGACATGATCTCATGGTCTAAGGATTAGGATCACTTGTAAGTTGTTATAGCAATATAAACTCAATGACTTTGATCGTAATGCTATACTGGATGAATGTTCATCACATCATTACACTAATGTTGTGATCCGTTATTAACAACATCCAATGTCCATGATCGAAACCTTGATCATCTTGTTAATCAACGAGCTAGTTTATGAGAGAGGCTTAACTAGGAACTTTCATTTGTTTATTAAACACACATGTATTAACGTTTCCGTATTAATACAATTATAGCATGCAAAATAAACATCTATCATATACTTGGAATACACATAATAAACAATTTATTATTGCCTCTCGGGGCATATTCCTTCACCGTGCACTACTACTCACAGTACTAGTGAGATACACATCAATAACATGTATATCGGATATACCTTTCTTCTTGATGTTGCCGTTCTTGAGATCCGCCAAGTACTTTGGGAAATTCGCTTCAAAGGACCTTCTCCCTTGCGGTAAAACACTCGATGTCGCTTGGGTCCAGCTTGGTCTTCTTCCGGCATGGTAACTTTCTTACCACCCTTCTTGAAGTGTCCCTTTTGTAGACTTGCCTTTCTTGAATTTGGTGGTCTTATTGACCAACAACACTTGGCGCTCTTTCTTGATCTCCACTGCAGAGTTCAACATGGCAAAGAGTTCTGGTAACGTCTTGTTCATGTTCTGCATGTTGTAGTTCATCACAAAGTTCTTGTAACTTGGTGGTAGTGATTGGAGGACACGGTAAATCCCCAAAGCATTAGGAATCACTATACCCAAGCTTTGAAGTTTGTTTGCGTGACTGACATCTTAAGCACATGCTCACCGACGGAAGCCTTCTTCCATCTTGCAGTTAAAGAACTTTTCAGAAGCCTCATAGCTTTCAATTGCCGCATGAGTCTCAAAAATCAATTTGAGATCCTCGACAATATCATATGGGTCTGACTCTTCAAACCTTTTTGAAGCTCCGATTCCAAACCATACAAGATAGCACACTGAACTATGGAGTCTTGATTCTTCCGAGCGAGGTAAACATTCTTTACTTCATCGGCGACATCAGACGGTGGGTCACCCAATGTGCATCCAAAGACATAGGTCAAATTACCAGTGTGAGGACAATCCTCAAATTGCGGAACCAATCCGTGAAGTTGCTTCCATTGTTTTTCAACTTTTCTTTCTCTAGGAACGCATTAAAATTGATGGTAGGGCTGCCATTGATCTACAACATATTTGCAATAGTTTAGACTAAGTTTATGACAAATTGAGTTCAAATTAATTAATGAAATTAAACTAGGTGAACTCCCACCAAAACAACATCCCTCACATTGTTTTAGTGATCACACGAACCAAATCCACTACATCAACACCGATCATCATGAGAGTTGATATAGTTTCAATGGCGAACAATCGTCATGTTCATCATATCTACTATATGATTCATGCTTTACCTTCGGTGATCCGTGTTCGAGACCATGTCTGTACATGCTAGGCTCGTCAAGATCAAACCTTAGTTTCCGCATGAGCAAATCTGGCTTGCTCACGTTGTATACACTTGCAGAATCTAACACACCCGATCATCACGTGGTGCTTCGAAACAACAAGCTTTAGCAAAGGTGCTAACTAAGGGTGAACACATTATGACTTGAAATTCATGTGCATGAGGGATCATCTTATAATGCTACCGTCGTCTACTAAGCAATACAAGATGCATAAAGGATTAACATCACATGCAATTCAATAATATGTGATATGATATGGCCTTTCTACTTTGTGCTTCCAATCTCCATGTTCAAGCACGAACATGATCTCCATCATCACCGGCATTGCATCAAGGTCAATGACGCTTCTCCATGGTTGTCGTCCACCGTCTTCAACTATTACAACTACTTTTAATAGACATGCGGGTCTTAACATAAATTAAAGACAACCATATGGCTCCAGCCGGTTGCCAACTTACAATAAGGAACATTGCATACATCAAATATAATCACAATCATGGCCATATCACATCACTGCACACCCCTGCAAAACAAAGTTAGACGCCTCTACTTTCTTTGCATATTTTACGTGGTTTGGGGCTTTCAATAAGTGTCGTTCTAACTTACGAACAAGAACCACAACATTGATACTAGCATTGTTGATCACCCATTGTAAATTGGATCTTAACTATGCTAGGAGAAACAGGCACCCGCAAAGCCACTTATGCAATACAAGTTGCATGTCAAGAGTGGAGCAAGTCTCATGAACGATGTCATGTAAGGTTAGCCCGGGCCGCTTCATCCCAACATACCGCAAGATGCAAAGTACACAAGAAGCAATCGACAATAAAAGCATCAACACCCACAATGACCATTGTGTTCTACTCGTGCAACAGATCTACATATAGACACGACTCTGATACCACTGTAGGGTTTCGTAGCATGGAAAACAAAAAAATTCTATCGCATACAAACAAACAAGCCAAGATCTATCTACTAGATTGTAGAAACGAGTCGATGGAATAACTTACCCTCGAAGATTCCAAAGTGTTTAACGAGAGCGGATTCTCGTGGGTGATGTAGTCGTACTCTTCCCGATCTCAAGATCGTGTAGACGATCCTTCGGCCATATGCGTTCGGCAGCGCTTCAATCGGTCACACGTTAAATTTTCGACGAAGACCTTCCTCTCCCTTGTTCCAAAGAGCGGAGGTTGTAGCACTCTCCTCGCGATTCCAAGACAACTGTGGCGTGGGAAGTAGAGGAGATCCCGCAGGCTTAAGCCGGGCGAGTATGGTGGAGTATGAGAGAGAGCTATTAGTGGTCTAGGGCTTAGACACACCAATTAGAAGGCTCTAATCCGAAGACTAGTGCAATTAGAAGCTCTAAACCAAAGCGGCTCTAAACCGGAGTCTAGGGCTAGGATTTAGATTAGAGGATAGGAACTTGTGTCTAGAGGAGGAGGCCCTGCCCCTCCTTTTATAGGTGGGAGGGGCGGCCAAGGGGAGGGAGTCCCTCCCCAAGTCGGCCTTGGGTGGCGCGCCGGCTTGGAGGAGGACTCCTCCTCAAGTTGGTTTCAACCTCCTCTTTCTTGTTTCCCACGGTTCCCTGTTTTAGCCGTTTGACTTTCAAACTGGCCATTTGACTTTTCAGTTTTAGGATTCAATTTAATCCTTTATTTGGAACAACAAGAACACTTAGTACATGATGCAATCATTCCAATATGTAATGACACATTCATGTACCCCTTCCCCCCGGAGTCTTGGGACATTAGGAACCTTCTAGAACATTCCCGATGAAAACACCAGAATCATTCCCGAACTCCGAAACGGGACTTTCCTTATATGAATCTTATTCTCCGAACTATTCCGGATCACCTCGTGATATCCGGGATCCCATCCGAGACTCCGAACAACATTCGGTCTCTTTCTCATAATACCATAACTACTCAAACAACGTCGAATCCTTAAGTGTGTCTCCCTACGGTTCGTGAATTATGCGGACATGATTGAGACACTTCTCCGAACAATAACCAATAGAGGAATCTGGAAATTCATATGGCTCCCACATATTTCTACGATTACTTTGCGATCGAATGAACCACTTACATACGATACCAATTTCCCTTTGTCTCACGATAGTTTACTTATCCGAGGTTATGATCGTCGGTATCTCTGCATACCTAGTTCAAACTCGTTACCGATAAGTACTCTTTTCTTGTTCCCGTGATATGTGATCCCTTGTGAGCGGTCACATGCTTGCAAGCTAATTGGATGACATTCCACCGAGAGGGCCCAGTATATCTATCCGTCATATGGATGGACAAATCCCTCTTGATCCATGTGTTTCAACCAATACTTTCCGAACACTCAATGCCACCTTTATAACCACCCGATTCACGGTGTGGTGTTTGATGTCATCAAAGCATCCATCCGGTAAAGGTGATATGCATGATCTCATGGTCGAAGGAATTAGGTTACTATGTATCAGAAAGCATATAGCAATTGAACTAATGAAATGACTTGATCTTTATGCTACGCTTATCTATAGGAGTATGTCCACCATATCATTCTCCTAACGATATGATCTTGTTGTTGATAACATCTCAATGTTCATGATAGGGAAACCACAATCATTAATCAACCAACAAGCTAGTGAAGTATAAAGGCTATACTAGGGACTTCAAATTAAGTTTACAAATCACACAAGTATCAATGTTTCCTTGTTAATACTATTATAGCATGAATGTAAACATTTATCATAAACACAAAGATATAATAATAACTACATTTATTATTGCCTCTAGGGCATATCTCCAACAATCGCTATTTTCTCACTTTTACCGATGACTTAAGTAGATATGGGTATATCTATTTAATGAAACATAAATCTAAAACATTTGAAAAGTTCAAAGAATTTCAGAATGAAGTGGAGAACCATCATAACAGAAAGATTAAGTTTCTACGATCCGATCGTGGAGGTGAATATTTGAGTTATGATTTTCTCACGCATCTTAAAGCAAGCGGAATCGTTTCGCAACTCACGCCACCTGGAACACCACAACGCAATGGTGTGTCTGAACGCCAGAATCGAACCCTATTAGATATGGTGCGATCAATGATGTCTCTTACAGATTTGCCGTTATCATGTTGGGGTTATGCATTAGAAACCGCTGCATTCACTTTAAATAGGGCACCATCTAAATCCGTTGAGCCGACACCGTATGAACTGTGGATTGGTGCGAAACCTAAGTTGTCGTTTCTTAAAGTTTGGGAATGCGAAGCTTACGTCAAGAAGTTGATGCCGGACAAGCTCGAACCCAAAGCGGAGAAATGCGTCTTCATAGGATACCCTAAGGAAATGATTGGGTATACCTTCTACCACAGATCCGAAGGCAAAGTGTTTGTCGCAAAGAACGGATCCTTTCTTGAGAAGGAGTTTCTCTCGAGAGAAGTGAGTGGGAGGAAAGTAGAGCTAGACGAGGTTATTAAACCTTCTCTTGAGTTGGCGAGTAGCGCAACACCTGAAATTGTTCCAGTGCCGTCTGTACCAACAATAGTGGAAGCTAATGACAAGGATCATGAAGCTTCGGACGATGCTACTACTGAACGTCGCAGGTCGACAAGGTCACGTGCCCCTCCTGAGTGGTACGATAACCCTGTCTTGACTGTCTTGTTAGTAGACAACAGTGAACCTGCGAACTATGAGGAAGCAATGATGAGCCCAGACTCTGAGAAATGGCTGGAGGCCATGAAATCCGAATTAGGATCCATGAGCGAAAACCAAGTATGGACTTTGGTGGACCCTCCTAGCGACCGAAAGGCCGTTGATTGCAAATGGATTTTCAAGAAGAAAACGGACGCGGATGGTAATGTTACTGTCTATAAAGCACGACTTGTTGCGAAAGGTTTTCGACAAGTTCAAGGTGTTGACTACGATGAGACTTTCTCTCCCGTAGCGATGTTTAAGTCCATTCGGATTTTATTAGCAATTGCTGCGTTTCATGATTATGAAATATGGCAGATGGATGTCAAGACTGCGTTCCTCAATGGCAACATTTATGAAGAGTTGTATATGATGCAACCTGAAGGTTTTGTCGATCCTAAGGATGCTGATAAGGTGTGCAAACTTCAGCGTTCCATTTATGGACCGAAGCAAGCATCTCGGAGTTGGAACCTTCGTTTTGATCAAGTGATCAAGAGATTTGGATTTGTTCCAAATTGCTACGAAGCTTGTATCTACAAGAAAGTGAGTGGGAGCTCAGTGACATTTTTGGTACTATATGTGGATGACATATTGATTATTGGAAATGACATTGATATGCTTAACGATGTGAAGAGTTATTTGAACAAATGTTTTTCAATGAAATACCTAGGGGAAGCTGCTTATATATTGGGCATCAAAATCTATAGAGATAGACAAAGACGCCTGATAGCTGTAAACCAAAGTACATACCTAGACAAAGTTCTGAAAAGGTTTAGAATGGATAAGGCAAAGAAAGGTTCAGTGCCTATGTTGTCAGGTAAGATATTGAGCAAGGCTCAGTGTCCATTCTGATGGCGATAGAGGCTATGAGCAAAGTGCCTTATGCCTCGGCCATAGGTTCTATCATGTATGCCATGTTGTGTACTAGACCGGATGTGTCCAATGCTCTTAGTTTGACGAGCAGATACCAAAGTGATCCAGGAGTGGAACACGGGACAGCCGTGAATAACATCCTAAAGTATTTAAATAGGACTAAAGAAATGTTCTTGGTCTATGGAGGTGCTGAGCAGCTCATCGTAAAAGGTTATGTCGACGCTAGTTTCGACACTGACAAGGATGATTCTAAATCTCAGACAGGATACGTTTATATTTTGAATGGAGGAGCTGTGAGCTGGAGAAGATGCAAGCAAAGCGTGATCGCAGGATCTACAGTAGAAGCGGAATACAAGGCTGCTGCAGAAGCGTCAAGTGAAGGAGTTTGGATCAGGAACTTCATCACTGAGCTTGGTGGGGTTCCAAGTGCCTTGGACCCACTGGAGATATTGTGTGACAACACTGGCGCCATAGAACTGGCTAAGGAACCAAGATATCATCCAAATACCAAGCACATTAACCGCAAGTTTCATATAATTCGAGATTATATAACAGATGGAGATCTGAAAATTAGCAAATTACATACGGATCTGAATGTCGCAGATCCATTGACTAAACCTCTTCCATGAGCAAAACATGATCAGCACCTTAGTGACATGGGTGTTAGATTGTTGCCAGGTGTAAACTAGATTATTGACTCTAGTGCAAGTGGGAGACTGTTGGAATTATGCCCTAGAGGCAATAATAAATATGTTATTATTATAATTCTTGTTCATGATAAAGTTTATATTCCATACTAGAATTGTATTAAGCGGAAACTTTGATACTTGTGTGGATTATGAATAACACCATGTCCCTAGTATGCCTCTATGGACTAGCTCATTGATTAATGATGGTTAAGGTTTCCTAACCATAGACATGAGTTGTCAATTAATATGAGATCATGTCATTGGGAGAATGATATGATGGACAGACCCAAATCAAGCAGAGCAATTAGATCGTGTCATCGTGTTCATCTTTGCGAAGCTTTTTCTTATGTCAAATATTGTATTCCTTAGACCATGAGATAATGCAACACCCTGGTATCGGAAGAAAGCTTTGAGGTCATCAAATGTCATCCTATGAGAGGGTGATCATAAAGGTGTCTCTCAGGTGATCGGAAAGTACCTGTTGGGTTGTATGTATCGAGATGGGATTTGTCCCTCCCAAGTCGGAGAGATATACTTCGGGCTCACTCGGTAATCGATATCAACACCGCTTGCAATCACATGGTTAAGGAGTTAATCACAAAGTGATATCGGATTACGGAACGAGTAAAGTACTTGTTGTGAACGAGATTGAACTAGGCATGTCGATGCCAACGATCGAATCTCGGGAAAGTAAAATATCGCGCGACGAATGGAATATATATATGGGATTAATTGAATCCTGGCATCATGGTTCATCCGATATGATCATCGAGGAATATGTGGGAGTCAATATGGGTTTCCAGACCCCGCTATTGATTATTGATGGAAGATCATGTATGTATATTCTCGAACCCGTAGGGTCACACACTTAACGTGTCTCGACGCTAGGATAGAAAGGATAATTGGTTTATGAGTTTTTGTTCGGAGTCTCGGATGAGATCCAGGACGCCACGAGAGGTTCCGGAATGGTCCAGAGAATAAGATTCATATAAGGGAAAGCAGTTTTTGGATTTCGGAATTGTTTTGATTGTTCAGATATAATGTAATCTTCTAGAACCTTCCGGAGTGGGACCAACGTGGCCCCACTTGTCGTGAGGGGGCGTGGGCCTACGATGGAGTGCCCTGGCCACATTGGGCCAGGGGCACAAGGCCCCATAGGCCCAGCCGGCCAAAACCCTAGGGAAACCTTCTAGAAGGAGGGGGGAAACTTGCCCCCTACTCCAACCCTTGGGGCCGCCACCCTAGGGCTTGGAGGAGGGGCCAAGGGGGCCGGCCAGCCCCCTATATATAGAGGGAAGGGGCGCAGCCCTCCTTCCCCACTCCTTCAACCCTAGCTTCCATACTGCTGCCCTCCAGATCTCTCTCTCTCCCAACTGCGCGTAGGCGAAGCCCTGCCGCAGAAACTCTCCACCGCTTTGCACCATGCCGTCGTGTTGTAGATCCAATCTATCTCTCCACCCCACTTGCTGGACCAAGGAAGGAGGAGACGTTGAGGTGACGTACGTGTGCATCTCTCGGAGGCATCTCCACTTGCGGCGTTGGATCGGATCGGATCGCGAGGAGGAGAAGGCTAGTACGACTACATCAACCACGTTCTGTTGAACGTTCCGCTATGCGATTTATTTAAGGGTATGAAGATCTCATCTATCCCTCTCGTTGTTTGCATCTCCTAGATTAGATCTTGGCTTTTGCCGTTCGCATCCATAGAAAATTTTGATTTACTATGCTGCGAAACCCTTCACTTACACCATGTTATGACTATGAACAAGTCACCATAGCCTCTATGATCATTTAGTCCTTAACTTGTAGTACCACTTAATGCTTTGATTAGTAATGTTTTGTCGCTCTTCATGATTATGGCTATTATTGCTCTCTTAGTTGGTCGCTCCCAGTCTTTTTCTATCCTCCACTTGTATGAGTAAGATCTACTCATGCTTCCAACTCCCAATAAACCAAGTTATTCCAAAGTGTCCACTATAAATTCCTATACATGGTGTGTTACACCATTCCAAGTATATTCTAGTTTTCAGCTATCTTCCAATTAAAAAGTATTTTGTTATGTGAAAACTTAGTGATTAAAGCTCTTACAAACTTGATGGCACACTTTATTTTTTATTGCCCCTAAATAAACTTGAACCATTGTGTCGTCCATGTTGTATATGCTTGCACTTATACGTTGGAGTTAGCAGAACCGTGCTGTCACGGGGAACGCTTTCAGCATTGCACTTGTACTTTGTACACAACTGATATCATGCTCTTTTGTCTATGGATGTCGTCGGTGTGAAATAAAAGGGGATCTTGTAAGTCAATGGAGTTATGCATTTTGTGTTAGAGAAACGCCTAGGCCGCTAGCCTAAGCCATGCCTAATCATGGTTGAAACTTGCAACATCACTATAATGAGTAATCTGTGAAGAATCCTCAATAAAAACGTATGCAAATAGCAAATAAAAATATCGCTGAGATGCTCATTGTCTGCTTGCCTTATCATTTTCGTTATGAGATAGCTCATGTACCATGTGCAAGGGGTACCCCGTTGACGGTTCTTTATGATACACATGTACTTACTATGAAAAGAACTTACAGATGACTAAAGTTGAGTAGCATGAGGAGCGGCCCTCATATTCAAGGGACATGAGATTGTCAACTTATACTTTGTCAAGCATATACTCCATGGTTTGTTCATTTTTACCTTAATCACTTCAAGATTCTTATGATAGGGGCAATGAGGGCTGAAAGCTAACAAGTACCATAATTTTTGGAAGCTCTTTTTGAAACTTGAAATCCCTGCTTTCCTTTATGAAAGGTCTTTCTTCCACTATTATATTGAGTCTCCACCTTCTACCTTTAGGAACTAGTTAAGAGAGCATAGTTTCCATACTTAGTTCTATGTGCATTGCCCCAAAACTTATTGATTGATGCATATTGTTGATATTACTTGTTCTTTTGCTATTTGTATCTCGTCACTCTTATGAACTTTGAAGGTGTTCTATGCATCTATTTGCTACTCTATGAGGGACAAGCTGATTGCCACTATGCCATGTTTTCCGTATGTGAAACAAATAAACGTTTTTCAATGCATGTTATTCATGATCTTTGTTTGTAGCCTTTCATGTTGCATGCATAGTTACTTTGTCTTGCTGTTAGAACTCCATCTTTCATGCTCATGTTTAGAGTTCTTTGATCCCATCTTTCAATGCTTGCAAATGGTTTGATATTGATTTTGATGGTGCATGTCACCTCAAAAATTATTCTTTTTATCACTTCTCTACTCGAGGAAGAGCAGGAATTAAGCTTGGGGATGCTTGATACGTCGGAAACGTATCTATAATTTTTGATGTTCCATGATTGTTTAGTATCTACTTTGCTTTGCTTTGTCTATACTTTGAGGTGTTTTTATATGTTTTCCGGTACTAACCTATTAACAAGATGTCACAGTGCCAGTTGTATGTTTTCTTCTGTTTTTTGTTCCAGAAAAGCTAGTAAGGAAATATACTCGGAATTGGACGGGACAAAAGCCAAAGTCAATATTTCACCGAGGAGAACACGGAATCTAGAGGAGAGACGAAGGGGAGCCACTGGGAGGCCGCACCCCCAGGCGCGGGCCCACCCTAGGCCGCGCCTGGGCAGGGTGTGGGCCCCCTGGCTGCCTCCCTGGCTCGCCTCTTCGCCTATAAGAAGTCCCCGATGCCTAAACTCTAAGTACCCGATCAGTATTCCACGAAATGGTCTGTAGCCGCCGCCACCATTGTCCCTAGATCGGGGGGATCTGAAGCTCTTCCCAGCAACCTGTCGGAGGGGAGATCATCCCGGAGGCCTTCTTGTTCATCATGCCATCCTCCGGTATGAAGCGTGAGTAGTTCCACCTTGGACTACTTGTCCATGTAGTAGCTAGATGGTTATATCTCCTCCTCTGTGCTTTCATGTCTAGATCTTGTGAGCTCCATTCATGATCAAGATCTCATCTATTTGTAATCATGCACGTTGTGTTTGCGGGGATCCGATGGATATTGAGATTACTATGTCAGATTGATTAATGGTGTTGTCTTATTGATTCTATCATATCTGTATTATTTGTGATCTTGCATGCTCTCCGTTGTTAGTAGCTATCTTGGCCAAGTAGTTGCTACTGACTCCAAGAGGGGGTATTTATGCTCGATAGTGGGTTCATGCCTCTATTTAATCTAAGAGAAGTGACAAAAATCTCTAAGGTTGTAGATGTGTTGTTGCCACTAGGGATAAAACATTGGTCTCTTGTTCATGGAACAAGTGGATTGTTTACCTTACACACTTTGCTTAAAGCAGTTGTCTATTGCTTGCAACTTAATACTGGAGGGGGTTCGGATGATAACCCAAAGGTGTACTTTTAGTCATAGATACAATTGGATGGCGGTCTATGTATCTTGTTGTATTGCCCAATCGAATCTCATAGGATCTTGATGTCTAGTATTGCATTGTTATGCCTTGCTCAGTCCTGCCAATTTCCCTGCTGTAATTTGTTTACCCAGCATGCCATGTTTGTTTATCTAAGGAGAACGCCTCTAGTGAACTATGGACCCCGGTCCAATCTTTATATTGATACATCTTCTACTGTTACTGTTTACTTTTTACAAACCACCATTACCTTCCACACCATACAGTTAATCTTTTGTTACAACAAACCAGTGAGATTGACAACCTCGCTATTTGTTGGGGCAAAGTCTTGAGTTTGTGTTGTGTAGGTCTCCAAGTTGCTAGCAACATCTTTGAATTGTTTCCTTCCTCCTACAGGTTCGATAACCTCGGTTTCTTACTAAGAGAAATCTTGCTGCTGTGCTCATCATACCTTGCTCTTGGGATCTCCCAACGAGGCGTTGATCACGGCATCAACCCACATTGCTAGTTGGAAGAGAGTTGAAGCATCTTACAAGGTGAGCTGTTCCACTATCACTAAGTGAGTGAGAAGAGAAGAAGTCCGCACTCACTCATCCTCCTCTGCTGCCTGCCTCCCCCACACATGCACGTTCCATGAATCGAGTTTGAGTTAGATATTCGGTTTAGAGAAGACCAATTTTTTGCATGGTGCACTAACTGTTCGGATACATGTCAACATTCGTGTTCATGTTTGATGTTTGTCCACGTCTTCCATCGCGTTGAGGTTTGGTCGGCTCCCTGTCCAGGCTATACGAGAGAGAGACATAATAGATCCAGTCGCTACTTGTTCTTTCTATGTCTCTCGCCATTATTCCTTTTGCTACACTGCTCTCTGGTCTTCCCCATCCCGGCGACTGCGTGCACGGCCGTCTGGGAGAGTAGGCCTCCAAAGTTCCATCGGTCGAAATCCTACACTAGGAGACAGACGAAAAGGTTTTGGCTAGTTCCGAGGTCCCATAACTAATTTTATAAGATAATTTTTGTAGGTGAATAGACACGTTTAATGTGGTATATATATTCGGTGGACGGTGTACAGCGAATTTCAAGCAAAAACAAGATGTATTCTTTTCTTAAATCAGCACGGTACATTTCACCGACATGTCTCACATGCAGAGACGGCAACATTTGACAGGCACGTCGATCACATCATGGTCACACAACATGAACCGGCGCCCCGCCGTCGATCTGAAGCGCTCTGACCAGCACGTACGTCGGTGGGTTCCATAGGAAAGGCGGCGAGCATCGCCTCGGTGAGGGACTGCGTGCCTGGCAGCTGGCTGTTGAATGCCGAGATAGCCACGGCCGGCACGCCACCATTGTTCTTCTGG
This sequence comes from Avena longiglumis, assembly GCA_030063025.1. Taxonomy (NCBI): domain Eukaryota; kingdom Viridiplantae; phylum Streptophyta; class Magnoliopsida; order Poales; family Poaceae; genus Avena; species Avena longiglumis. The sequence continues at coordinate 22,673,911 of CP125973.1, forward strand.
AAGTGGACTAGGCCGCGGGGGAATACGAAGACGCCGCCCTTGCAGACGGTGCGGGCGAAGAGCTTTCCAGTGGTGGTGATGAAACCGACGTCGAGGGAGCCCTCGAGGACGAAGAGGATCTCTGTGGCACGAGGGTGGGTGTGCGGCGGTTCATGCCCCACGTGCGTAGTCGACTGGGACATGGACACGCCCAGCGTGTTGAGCCCAGGACCTTCTCCACATTTGCCGCCACCGCGGAACCGACGGGGTTGCCGGTGTTGCCCGGGAGGGACAGCATGTCGGAGAAGAAGTCGTTTGCCGTCATGTTCTCCAGCCTCTTGCACGGGAACCCGTTCAGCCGGAGTGCTGCACACATATATAAATTGTCTCCTCATGCATGATCGATACATACTTGTACATGTAAGAATTGGGGGACAAGTATGCTTGGCAGATCATCTAACTTACGGCCTTCCAGAGACTTGTAGTCGGCGACGCAGAGGTCCTGGAGCATGTCGGGGTCGCCGGCGAGCAATGGGGCGGCGAGGGCCAGGAGGGCGGTGCAGGTGGCGAGGAGGACAGAGGGGAGCCCAGCCATGATTTGTAGTGTATCAGGTTTGGTACTTGCAGCTGCTTTGCTACGTGAGCTAGCTGTAGGTTTGATGAAGAGGGGGAGCTTGGGAGCTGGTATTTATAGATCTCGCGGTTGTATGTTATATATTCAGTTAGCTTGATGACGACGTGATCGACTCTAGATCGATAGGTCAACCAATTCGGTGTAAGGAGCAAATCTCTCATCAGCTTTGATCGATAAATCGGTTTGTTAGTGCTAGCGAATTAGGCGATGTACGTGTGTGAGGTGCGGCAGTGAGCAGTACGTGTGACTTCTTTTTTGGGGCCAAATTAAACAGTGTCGGTCGGTCCAAATCGTGGTCGTACGATGTCAGTAAATTAATGACAACAAATTTTATTGCATGACTTGCACGCGACGATGTGTTCACTTGCACATGTTTTTCCGTACATACATTTCGCGTAATGCTGAATCCCGACTACTATACTAAGCTAAGCAAACCGTACTTTCCTTGGGCAGAATTGGGAGAAGGCAGCCATTTTCTGACATTTAAAACATTTCTCAATTTTTTTTGACTGGTCACAGGGGAAGGGAGAAAACCCTCCACCTGAATATTTTTCATTTATAGAATACCCATGGGTCGTATAGTTTTACAGGCAGAGAACAGGTAGCACGGAGGGGGACCGAGGAAACAAAACCATCTCAAAGGGCAGCCTAGCGATCACCCAGACAGGCGAGCCAGGCAGCGGCATCCGTCTCATGAGCCGCAGGAGCCGAGCTTTACGTAGGTGCGCATCGTCGGAGCACATCTTGACAAGGAGAGGGAGGCTGGCGTTCAAAGGCAGCCATTTTCTGACATTTAAAACATTTTTCCACTGTATTTTACTTGTTTTTGTCAAGTTCCGGCCGTCATTTCTGATAAATTCGAGTAACTTTATTTGATTTTATTCTTTTACTTATGTAATATTGGCAATTTCACTTTCACCTTGTTATTCCTTTTTTGTTACTTTGTGGTTGAATATTTTTTAGTGCGATGACACTTTTTTTTTTATTTGTGGGCACACAAGTGACTCAAACTTGTGGATATTTCAGTTACATGCATTGCATGTACTAGCTTTCTTTGCGCGCTTTTAGTTTTTTAAATAATACATGGATGTTGGATTTGTGCATTTTGTTCACATCTTAACATGCAATAAAATCTTCTCTCACTTTTAGAAAAGAATAAAATATTCTCTCTACAAAATCAAGCTCTTCAGTTATAGGACGATTCTCCTTTGTTTACCGAAGTCATGATTTTCGTACATGAGGAAATGCACAACACTATATATGGCCCATTTGTTCTAACATATATAATTCTTTGAACTCATTGTTACCATTGTTGCAACTTCTGTTAGAATTTGAGATCGGCCTTAGGCCCATAAATAAATAAATTTCCGAAAAAATCACATATGACTCATTCATTCATGGCAAGAGATGGAGACGGATTTATTAACCACATATTTCTAGTTGAGGGAGAGTTTGACCTCACTATAACGTATTACCCCTTGCCCGAAGTTCGTGATTTATGCCCGAGGCCGGGAGAGGTGGAGACTAGAAGAACCCCCCACCTATACAACTTGTCACCCCCTATAGTTCTTCCTCATCCCATTTCTGGATGTGTGCCATGAACTAAGAGAGCAGTCCGCGGGGATCTCATTTCTCAAGATCACGTGCGGGAGAGGGGCAATGAGGTCGTGCACAGCATATAGGATTGTGAATCCATGATTTGAGATTGGATCTATGGGCTCTCCACCGTTATGTGGGTTGTGTGTATGCGGGGTGCATTGGTATCAGTTACGAGGTGCGTTGACTATGATCATTTATGTTTTCTCTCTCGATTATGAGGTGGCTACGATCATTCGTATCAGTTACGAGGTGGCTAGAATTAATGTACATAGTGTATTTTTCATACTCCCTTCGTTTCGGTTTATAAGTCGTGCACGTAGTTCTATGTCATCAAATTGAGCAACTTAGTATGATGTATATATTACAAAAAATATATCACCGGAAACTTTAGACTTTGTATTTTCTAATGATATAATTTTTATATTATATAATTTAAATTATATATGTTAAATTGATAATCTAGATATACACGTAGGACTTGTAAACCGAAACGGAGGGAGTACGTATATGCTATTGGATTGGATTGAATATGGAGTGATTTGTAGAAGGGAAAAGGCACGAGAGGAGTTGCGTCGAAGAGGTGAGAAAAGATGAAGGTTGTCACTAATTAATGAAATCTTTAATAGTTTCTCTATTCTAGAGATTAGACCAGAGAGAAATTTCAGGTTTTTTGAGATTATTAGTCATGAGGTAGTTATTAGAGTATTTCCACTCCCCTACCCAGAAGGCTGATCCGGACGCCGAATTTCGGTCTGGACACGAAATTGACCCAGCTTGCATACCCAAGAACCTGTTTTCGTCGGATTTCACGTGTTTTGGTCTGAACCCAGCCCTGGGAACGCCGGACGTTAATTCAAGAGTGGACCCGCCTAGTCAGCATATATTCGCCTTATTCGCTCAAAGTTCACCCATATACGCCCAAAGTTCGCCATATTACCAAAGTTCGCCCATATAGACCATATTCATTCAAAGTTCGGCCCATGTAGACCATATTCACCCAAAGTTACCAAAATTGAGCATATTAGCCCCAAAGTTCGTCCAGACGCCCATATTCGCCCAAATTTCGCCAAAGTTGTCCATATAAACCAGATTCCCAAAGTTCCTCCAAAATACGGAATGTTACCAAAGTTGGTCCAGACGACCATATTCACCCAAATTTCGCCCATATAGACCAGATTCGCCCAAAGTTCACCCAAAATTCTGGCATATCTTGGGACCCACGCTGTGGTTGAAGAGAGCCGTTGGCCCCGATCCGTCCCCGCACCCGAGCACTCCCGCCACCGTTCCAGCATCTTATCCCCTTCCGTTTTCTCCGCGAGCAAGTGTAGCAACGCCGAGGATGTCGAGCTTCAGCCTCCCACCGCTCATGGCCTCGGTATGGTGCGGTGCCGATGAGGAGGTGCCCCCATTGCCCCCGTACCGCGCCCCTGACGCGGCTTGTCACATCCATCGACAAGAACGACAACATTGGCCGGAAATTTGTGAAGTGTGAGAGCAAGCCCGAGCCGAAAGGTGATATCTGAGTGTTCGAGCACCAATTTCGCTTTTTTCAAATTTCATGCATTTCATCAATTTGGGATTTAGGGTTCATCTCTGCGATTTCAGGAACTGCCAAAAAGGCATTTTGAGTGGCTTGATGAGTACATCAAGCAAATTGGGGTGGAGGTAGCATCCCGGGAACTCGAAAACCCGTCCGTGGTGGAGCAATTGGGATGTGGCAACCCCATTTCCGCTGGTACTACGGTGGATGCGGAAGTGAAGGCCGAGCTGAAGAAGATGAACAAGCAGCTAAGGAAAATCATCGAATTGAAGAAGCGGGACAATCTGATGGCCGTTTTTTTGTGTGTAATTTCTCTCGTATTAGTTTATCTCCTGATCATTAGTCATTAGACAGCGCAATCAGTGTTCGAATGATGCTTTGTAATGGATGTAATGATCTATGTCTTTGGCTTGAATAAAATGCAACACAAATTCAGACTAATTTTGAGCTGCTCTGTTTTCGAAATCAGTGTTCCTTCACTTTCGTCATTTTCGTTAGTGTTTCTTCAGTTTTATCAAGATTGTGCGGGGCGCCTGCAAGAGGAGAGGAGGTTGAAAAGTTAAAAAACAATTGATGAGGAGTGATTGAAAAAGGTCAGGCCCAAATAGAACTTAGCCATGTCAAAATGGTCGTATCCAGGTCCAATAGTAACTACATGTAGATTGGGCAAAAAATGGTACTCACGTTACAATCTAAATAGGGACGTGTGGATCTGCAGATACTCGTGCTTAGGTCACAATCTTTTATTTTTTGCGAAAGTAAATATATAAATGAATTCCAGGGGCATCCATTTAACTAACATAACTTGGGCTAATATGTAAATGTCTTGTTTGAAAATGAACCATGTGTTGTTTGAAAATAATCAACCATCATAACGTTAACTTATTCTTCCTTTTGAGTTTTTCTAATTTCACTCATTTTATAAATATTGAATGGGTATTATATGAGAACTTGTTTTTGTGTCTTTTGTTTCATGCACCTGTTGTTTTGGGTATTTTGACAAATGATAATACAATAAAACACAGATTACATAATAAAACACGGGATAGATAATATATTAGATAACATTTATATTAGATAGCCCGATAACATTACAATAAAAAGAAAAAAAAGGTACAATAATATAGAAGGGAAGGGCAACTAGGCGCCTAAACCCTGGGCTAAACCCTAACCCTAGCTACCCTACTCCATCGGCGGTGGAGGCGGTGCCGGTGCCGCCACGGCATTCCAAGCCGCCAGCCTCTCCCGCTGCTCCCGCCACCGCTGCTCCTCCTGGAAGGCCCAGCGATTGGCCTCCCGTCGTTCCTCGTCCTCCCGTTTGCGCCTTTTCTTCAAGGAGCGCACGGCGTGCTTCTTCTCCCACTTGGTGTAAGAAGCCAGCGCCGCCTCCTCCTCCTCCTCCGCCGCCTTCCAGTACTCTTCGGAGGGGCCGTCGTCGGGGAGGTTGCCACCGGGGAGGGGGTTGTGGACGAAGTGGCCCTCCGCCCAGGGGCAGGGTGGGGCTTTGCGTCGCCCCCCTTTTTGCCACGCTTGGGGCGCGTGGGCCCCTCCTACTCCCAGACTTCCTTGTGGTCCGGGTGGTTGTCCTCGTCGCTAACTTCGGAATCGGAAGGAAAGCGGAGGGGGGAGGTCGCCATGGTCGCCGGAGTGTTTTGGGGCTAGGAGGAGGAAAAGGGACGGGCTCGAGGTTGAATATGAGGGGCAAGATGAGATGAGGAGGCAAAGACGTTTTGCCTATTTATTGAGGGCGGGGCGTGAAGGGCGGCATGGGAATCCATCGTTGGCGCAGCCACGTGCGCTGCGTGTAGGCAGCGGGCGTAGCCGCGTGCGTGATCAATGCGGTCAGTGCAAAAAAATTGCTAGGATGCGACATGACCTCTGCATCTTCGCCCCTGCCCCTGCATGCATGCATGCATTAATGCGAAAGAGAGAGAAAACGTACAAGGTAGTTCATTGGAAGTGAAACATAAAAGAGAAAATAGAATTTGACCTTGATTTACTCGGTAATAAATGCAGGAATCTAGGAGCAAGGTACTCGTTATTTTTTACACCGCGTGCAACAAACTCGTTCGTTTTTACACACGCAAGAAAAATTGGTGGGAGTAATCAGAGGGATATCAATTGGAGGGAATAGAGGGAGTATGAAACTAAGTTTATAATATTTTAGATTTTGATATTTTTTCTTATATACGTAGTCAAAGTTGATATTTTAGATTTATAAATATTGACTTTTTCTATGGCGCATGAACCGGAGGGGAGTAAGTTTGACTGAAGAAAGTTGTTAGACGTACACTTATTTAATGCGACGGAGGGAGTAAATACGCTGCAGCGCTGTTGCACGCAAAATAACTAGACTGCGTCGCGAGAGACAACTGCATAGCATGCATGCATGGTGCAGCCCGCCCCGCCTAGCGCCCTCGCATGCCACGCTGAGTCCAACGGTCAATGGAGTGTGTCACGCTGTATCTTATATTTATTACATATTTTAGATTTTGATATTTTTTCTTAGGCTGGTCATAGTGACATGCATATGTGGGAGTAACTTAGAGTAGTAACATGCATATGTTACTAGTCTAAGTTACTATTCCATAGTGCAAAATAACATAGATGTGGTATCATGCAAAATCTCCTTTATTACAATGTAGACTCATTTTATCTTGAAATTTGTGATGTTATGGTAACATTGCTAGTTACCACAAACCTTTCTCTCATCATTTAATTGCATGCCATGTCATCTAAATGCTTAGTTGACAATATATATAGGACTATGTTACTATCCAAGTTACTCCCACTATGACTAGCCTTATATACATAGTCAAAGTTTATAAATATTGACTTTTTCTATGGCGCATGAACCTGAGGGGAGTAAGTTTGACTGAAGAAAGTTATTAAACGTACACTGCAGCGCTGTTGCACGCAAAATAGCTAGACTGTGACGCTAGAGGCAGCTGCATGCATGGTGTAGCCCGCCCCGCCCAGCGCCCTCGCATGCCACGCTCGGTACAACGGTCAATGGAGTGTGCCACGCTGTACCTTATCTGTTCCTGGAAAAACGATCAAGCCAATCAGATTCTAGAATCATCCATCCCACGGATCGCCAAGAGCTAGCCGTGAAATCCTTCTAAGAGACGTCAACCAATCAGGTTGCAGAACAAACCCTTCCACGGATCGCCCAGAGCCACCCGCGGAATACTTCTAGAAGACACGATCGGACGGCCACAGTGTCGCGCTAGGGTTAGATCTACGTTCCTCATTCGGCCTTAGGGTTAGCTGGGTTTAGGATGCAGTCAACGGGGTTTCACAAGTTTGACCAGACATTCAAATGTGCATAACTAATTCAAAAAAATACAAAACCTTCGCATGGTGTCATGTTATGTGACATAGTTGTGAGGAAAAATATCAAACTTGGTCTATTGATCATATTTCAAAAAACCCTTCACAAAATGACCTATCTCCTCCGAGGTTTTCTGGCTTTCGGGTCAAATGACCAATGATATGGCTAGAATCAAGGCATAGTTTGTGATAATGTGCCCATATTGGGCATGCATGTGTATAATGGGATGACTAACAATGTTGTAGTACAAAGTTTTCCTTTTCTACATTGAAAATCCATTTTCTATTTTCTCGAGTCTTGAAAGAGGGGATTTGTGAAGCAACCACCAAATTGAAGTTTCAAAATGGTAACATCCTATTTTAAAAATACTAGACCACCTAGCATGTACAATTTTCCAACTTGAGTATCTCAAACCTTTTATTCTATCCCTGGTGAAAAAGACAAATCCTGTCGAATCGGCTGGAAGTGGGTAAGATATAAACTACAGGTACATGATTTCAAGATGATGATTTTTTGTAAATAATTTTTAGGTTCACAACATGCTATTTCATCAGAGATCCAATGCTAGTTTTGTGAGCCTCGGCCCCTAGCTAAGAATATTTATGAAAACCCTTCAAAATTTTTGACCAGACATTCAAATGTGCATAACTAATTCAAAAAAAATCGGAAAAAATACAAAACCTTCGCATGGTGTCATGTTATGTGACATAGTTGTGAGGAAAAATACGAAACTTGGTTTTATAAATGGTCGAAAAAAAACTAGCTTAGAAATGGGGTGGTTTACCCTAGCTTTGGAGCCCATTACCACATTTTGGGCGAGGGTGAGTTGTACTTCACAAAAGGGATCAGGGTGAGGATGAGTTGTACTGTACATATGAGAAAAACGCTGGAAGCTCATACAAACATAGAAAAGTACACATAGCTACATTTGTTGAAATTCAAATTTACCATCATATTTGAATTTTGTCCAAATTATCAACAAGTGACAAATTATTATAATAACAAATGTTTACAACAACAACTGCCAAATTATTACATTAACAAATGTTTACAACAACAAGTGCCAAATTCAAAGTCTATTTCTTTTGGCTCTTCTTACCCCTCGTTTTCTTCTCCTTCACAAGTTTCACACCACACAACAGGTTTATGCTCTTCTTTTTCTTACCATTACCATCTGGCCTCCCCACAGCACGTCCAAGAGTCTCCTTCACCTCCTGCACCTCCTCAACAACACAATCTTACACCAGAGCCTCATCAACATGGTCACTTTGCACCAGAGCCTCATCAACATGGTCAGTTTGCACCAGAGCCTCAACAAAAGGATCATTTTGTACCAGGGCCTCAACAACAGGCTCATTTCTCAACAACAGGCTCATTTTGCCCCTCATTTTGCACCAGAGCTTCCAAATCAGAAATGGTGTGCCCTAAAGCCTCAATAGTTTGCACATCATCCTCCAAAACAAGTTCAGATTGCACCTCAGCAGCACCAAACATGATCTGGTTACTTCTCTTCTTTCTTTGGCCATTGATTCTTGCCCTTTTCAGCGGGCCAAAGATTCGTCAACAACAAGAGGTGGGCCTTTTATCCATGCTTCCTCCTGAAAACAAGCAAGTTAATGAGGAGAAAATCATCAACAAGAAATGGGATAGATTTTGGATGAACATACTTTGGCTTTTCAGCAGTGTATCTGCACTTGGTAGAGCCAGCTCGGTGTCCAAGTTCTTCATAGAGTTTGCATCTATTCTTGTTACCTTTTTGGGCCCTTTTTGGCTTGGCATCTTTCTTTTCATCTTTCTGTCCCTTCTTGCTGCTCCCACCTTTCTCAAACCAAGCCTTGAATCTACTCTGCTTGGCCCTGTCAGCCTTTCTTTTCATCAAAGGAGGACACAAGGAGGACTGAATGTCTACTTCAGGCCACTGAGACTGATCTGTAAGTGCTAGAATTGGTGTTCCATATGCAGCCTTGAATTTTGCTACAGAATAATACTCATGCAAATATGGGTGCATATTTAGCTTGTGTTTGGAGGCCAAGAAAAGTATGGCATGCTCACAAGGCTTCCCAGTGTGTTGCCACTCAAGGCATGTGCATTCATGCAATTGAGTGTCAACAACATGCCTCCTGCCAGTCTTTGTATCTTTGACTTCAGCACCCCACAATGAGGATTTCTCAACACGGAAATGTGCAAGATTTCTGCTCCTGTTGACCACCTGCTGCACAACATCAGGAAGCTTATCTCCTTGAAGAACATCACCAAGCCTTCTTCTCAATTCCCACAACCTCATGATCATGATCCTGATCTGTTCAACCATGTCATGGACACGCAAGTATTTTAACTCCTTCACTTTGTTGTTGAAATTTTCTGCCAAATTATTGTTGATATGATCACATTTGATGGCAGTGTTAAAACCAGACCTGTACCATAAAAGAGAATGGTAGGTTTCCAACCATGTACAAAACTTGACCCTATCCTCCTCAGAGCATGCTGTCTTAATCTTCTCAAGGTGATATGAATGTGTCTGCCTGGTGTAAGATCTTCTTGATTACATGCGTCCAAAATCATCTCCTCTGAATTTTTGATCAAATTCATCCACATATGGTCAAGCACTCCCTCTGCTCAACATGAGGGAAAACAATCTTCACCGCATTTTCTAAACCTTTACATGCATCTCGTGCACCGCCAATGGAGAGATGGCCCTATGCATCTTTTCAACTTCATCATGAACCATGTACATGATGCCTCTGCCTCTCAGTCGAAACATGCCAATAGCTACTGGGAAAATCCAATTGTGTCCATCTAAAGCATTGCATCTTGCTAGTTGACCATTCCACTTTCTAGTCAAGAAAGATGAGTCTATACTCAAATATGGATGGCACCCTGCTTTGAAGCCATCGACGCAAGGATTTAAAGACATGAAGAATTTAGAGAAAAAGACTTTCCCATCAGTTGTTACCTTAGTATATGTGGCATACCGCGAAACCACTACTAGAAAATCGTGTTGAATTTGTGCATTGCATCGTCATCATCATGAATTGTTTGCATAAAACTATGTTCGCAAGCCCGTTTTGTTTTTCTAAAACGCCCCATCTTATTCAAACGCCAAAATCCGGGTCGCCGGAATGTTTTGTTTTGCCCGACATCGGTTTGCAAAAGCCTTGTTCGAAATAAATAAAAATTATAATTATTTTTAGTGGGGCAGTCGAACGGGCCGAGTAGACCCGAACGACCACCCCTGTTTTTAAATCGGTCCACCTCTAAATCCTAAACTCACCCAACTAACCTACCCAGCCCAACCCTCCACCTCACCCCAACCAGTAACCTGCTGACACCTCACCCTCTCCTCTCCCTCTACCCTATCCCACTCTGCCACCTAGGCAGCCCTCTCACCCCCACACACACACCACACAGCCATCCCCCCAGCCAGCACACAACCGCCCCTGGGCCCCACACCCAACGCACTACACACACGCACGCCCGCGCCCCCAACCCCGCGTGGCCCCACCCGGCAGACCCACCGCTCCCCTGGACCACCCCAGCCCCCGCGCCACGTTCTCTCCTTCCTCCCTTCTTCCTTCTCTGCAGCCCTCTCCCTCCACCGACGCTGAAGGCCGCCACAGCCCGAGCCTCCCGCCACGCCGCATCCGCCACCGCCTCCATCTCCGGGCTGCCCCACCAAGGCCGCCTCTCCCCTCCTGGCCCTCCTCCGCCTCCTGCCCCAGCCTTGCTCCGCTGCGGCCAAGGCAGCCCGCCTGGCTCACTTGCCGCCGTCGCCACGCCCGTCGCCGCCTCCGCCCACGACCTCCGGCGGCCAGTAACCGCCCTTCTTCCCGGCTCCGGCCTCCTCCTCGGGTCGACCAGTCCACCAGTACCAGAGGCGTCTTCTGCCTAGCTTCGTTGTTCCGTGTGCCTGGTTGGGGTAGCAGTATGGTGGGACCTACTTCTGTTCACGACAACCGTCCCCACAACCGATGATCGAGGAGAAAACCAAAGGAATACCGATGTTGGAAGCCAAGTTCGCCATCGACAATCGAAGCCTCGAAAACCCCAAGCTCTCCTACGCGGTCCCCGAAGACCAAACCAAACCCGATGGCTCGACATGGTCTTCCCTAGAGGACGCCAAGATCGCTAAGGAACGCCAAGTGCTTCGCTCCGTTTTCGAGACCCCGACATTGAAACGACAAGATCATCGACAGGGAAACCAGAGGACCACCGAGGAGAACTGTCAAAGTGCCAAGATCTACCGAAGGTCGACCCCGCCGACGCCAAGTGCGGCAACGACATCGAACCGTCAAGTCAAGTTCATCCGCGGACAAGATCGACAATTAAATATGATAACCCAAGAGCGACATGAGGCCCCGACAAGATCTGCCCCGTTGTTCGAGAACGATCCCGCCGAAACGATCCCGTCGAACCCTGGACCCTGAGACCAACCCCGAACCCCGGAACCCCAAGATCGTCGAGACCCTAATGTGTGAACCCCTTTCTCGAGCCCTATTTTATAAATGAAATAACCACTTGTTGCATATTAATTGTTCATCTCGCATGCATATTTGTGTGGTTTGGGGGCCTTATGCCGATTCACCTTATAATTAAATATGGGGCCCATATGCGGGCAAATCTAGTCCCATATCGGCCTCATTTAAACTTGTGTAGCGAACCCGTATTACTTCTTGCCTTGTTAAACAACATTTAAATTGCGGGGTTTTCTAAATAACTCGAACCATCTAATTAATTGTCGGGACCCCGGTTCCCCTTAATATGACCTAATTGCATCGCGTCCTTGCCATGTCATGCATCATACATGCATCATGCCAATCTTCTGCCTTTGTCTTAAATATTGCATCCGGTGTTTATTCTAGTGTTTTGCTTCTTCGCGGATAAGGCCGTTGAGTTGATGTGAGCTTACCGATCTTGGTGGAACCTTCGCAATGTTTTCAAAGTAGCATCTCCCTTTCTACCCATCTTACTTTTATAGTATTTATTCTCTCCTGATCTATTGCTATCGTGTTGCGATGCTTTAGTTTCCGTACTGTGATATACCATGCAGCCCTATATTGCCTTGGACACACCTATTACCTGTTGTTTGGTAGATAGTTGGACTTGCGGCGTCGTAGTTGCTTGCTCAAGTTGATGTGTGTCGTCATATGCCACGCTTGATGTATTGCCGCATGTTGATGTTGGAGATGATTCTAGTGTTACTTATCGTTCACTTTAATTTCGCTTAACAACTAAAATTGAAATAAGCGAGAGGCATCGGTGGGTGATAGATAATATTTGGTTTCCGAACGCCCACTTGTGTCCCATAAGACCCCGAGTACTTGATACCTGTTCCTTGATTTATCGCGCTATCCACATCCGGGAGGTATATGGGACCCCCCTGAGCCAGAGCTTGATTCAGTCTTATTTCTTGGGGCCACAAACTAGTTTGAGGTTTTATTTACGATCCTGTACTTATGCCATGCTACTTTCTGTATTTAAATTGTGCGACAGATAGCACACTGTACTGTTTAGGAAGGCGGAGTGATTACGCGGTATCGACACCCCGAGTTTTGAGTTTTCGGTTCCCGCTTCTGACCATTGGCGCTAACTTGAGTCCGCCTCGGCTAGCTTACTTCGTTATGGATCTACTCAAAGGGTGGCCTCCTAAAATATTTCTGAATCCTGGATTGTTCAATCGTGAAAGCCTCGTTGGGTTTTGATTTGGTTTTTCCGAGGTTGATCGGCGTGTGTTGCTATTGGTGCACCCGCCGGTAAAACTTTCGAAAGCCGTGTCCATGGATATGGACGACTTGGAGCATGATTCTCGATCATAGACAAGCATAACTAAAGTTTATTGCTATAAATTTGACTTATAATGACTAGTAATCAGCTTCACTATAATGGAATGGCTAAATAATACTGCCCACAATTGCTTGTTTGGGTCGTCGCCAGCGGCCATTGTACCTGACTAGTAAGTATTGCAACTACAACGGAATGGCTGAATAAAAGTACCAACAACTGCTGGGTTTTGGGTTTATCTCATGCTATCTGCATCTGATTAGTAATTGTTGCAACTACAACGGAATGGTTAACTAAAAGTGCCCACTGCTTATTTTATCAGGACGATTATCTAAACCTGACTAGTAAGGTGTCGCAACTATAACTGAATAAATAAAACTGCCAACTGTGTGAGTTCCTCGGTTGACTTCCTCGTTTGGTCTCGAGGGGGAAACACCAGGATGAGTTTTCTTGGTGTTAGCTTCAGGTTGGATCCGGATAGGTCATTCTCACCCCTCTCTGATAACCGCCAGTTGTATCGAGTCTCTATAGGTTGTTTAGTGCATGCTGCCGCCGCTGATCCACCATACCTATGTAGGCGAGGACCGCCAATTCTAGCCTCGCCGTGCATCGCCTCGATCGACGCCTCTTTTTCCTTGGCCTTTGTCGGCACCCTTTGTTTAAGCAGGTTGTGAGATCGACGTCGTTAGCGGGGTTACCCTTCCGGCTTGGGCAGGGTTATGGACATTGGTTATTCTTCGTGGCTTAGCCCCATTGGTTTCTTGTCCGTAGTCGGACGCTCTACCGTTCAAGGTGATTTGGATCTTGTATATTATATCTGTATTCTTAACTCTTTGAGTCGTTGTTATATATCTGCTCGTGGGTCCCATCGAGACCTGTGTAATGTTATTACTTCGTTTCCACCGCACGAAAGTGCTCTGGTGCACCTTTTGAATCGTTTCTATGCGGGTTTGGCGAATTTTGCTCAAACTTGCATAGGTCCGATTCGAGGTGTTAGAGTGGTATCAGAGCTCAGCAGTTGCGATACCCCACAAGTCCAGCCTGTAGGATAACCTAGCTAACGGCCGAAGTAGAGTGTCAAAACTATTTTTGCAAAATCGGTTGGATAGTTCTGATTAGGTCTGATTTTACTCCTTACCCCTCTGCTGTTCCCCTCTTACCCCTACGCGTTTTGAATCCGCTCTCGCCTCTTTCTTCGAGTCCAGGAATTCTCGTGGTTGGGTTTCCGTCGTACCTTTAGGGATTCGCTTCCTTCTTCGATAACGGTGTTGCTACATCTGGTCTTCATGCTATCCGAGGAATCCTTCGTCTGTGGTGTCGTCCTTTGTTCTTTGTTTGTGCCTTCCGGAGTTTTCCGACGCGACGACCTCATCTATGCCAGATCCGATGCAGAGTCTGCATCACTCCGTTGTTCCGAACCTCGCTTCTCGAGATCTTCAGTCTGATTCCGAGAGTTGGTTGCATAACCCGCCTATTCGTGTGCAGAGTAATGGTTTGAGTGCGGGATGGAGTAGCTACCATACCACTACTCTTATCATTCGCTCTTGTACGCCGAATCAGTGGATCCAACAGTTTTACTCCGTCCACGGAAGTTAGGGGTGGCTTATTTGTGGATACCTCTACCTTCGACCTTTTGTTCCGGAGTGTTCTCTCAACGATCACGGACAACGACCTCTTGTTAGTGGTGTCGCGAGGATCTACCCGAAGCGAGAAGACGCAGATCGCCGACCTTCCTTCCGGTACCATGAGGCGGATCTCGAGGGCGAGATCCATTGTTAGTGGTGTCGAATTGTGGCATCCCGCGAAACCACTACTAGAAAATCGCGTTGAATTTGTGCATTGCATCGTCATCATCATGCATTGTTTGCATAAAACTATGTTCGCAAGCCCGTTTTGTTTTTCTAAAACGCCCCATCTTATTCAAACGCCAAAATCCGGGTCGCCGGAATGTTTTGTTTTGCCCGACATCGGTTTGCAAAAGCCTTGTTCGAAATAAATAAAAATTATAATTATTTTTAGTGGGGCAGTCGAACGGGCCGAGTAGACCCGAACGACCACCCCTGTTTTTAAATCGGTCCACCTCTAAATCCTAAACTCACCCAACTAACCTACCCAGCCCAACCCTCCACCTCACCCCAACCAGTAACCTGCTGACACCTCACCCTCTCCTCTCCCTCTACCCTATCCCACTCTGCCACCTAGGCAGCCCTCTCACCCCCCCACCCACACCACAGCCATCCCCACCAGACACAACCGCCTGGGCCACACCCAACGCACTACACTCACGCACGCCCGCGCCCCCAGCCCCGCGTGTCCCCACCCGACAGACCCACCGCTCCCCTGGCCCACCCCAGCCCCCGCGCCACGTTCTCTCCTCCCTCCCTTCTTCCTTCTCTGCAGCCCTCTCCCTCCACCGACGCGAGCGTCGCCCCGCGAGCCCGAGCCTCCCCGCCGCCGACCGCATCCGCCACCGTCCTCCATCTCCGGCGCCGGCCCCAGCAGCCGCCTCTCCTCCTCCTGACAAGGCCGCCTGGCCCTCCTCCTCGCGTCTCCCTGACGCTGGCCACAGCGCCAGCCTCACCAGAGCTGCCCGCCACCGCTGGCTCGCCGCCAGCCGCCGTCGCCACGCCCGTGCCCGCCCGCCGCCCACGACCTCCGGGCGGCCCCAGTATGAACCGCCCTTCTTCCTGCTCCGCCTCCTCCTCGGTCGACCAGTCCACCATGCCAGAGGCGTCCGCTTAGCTTCGTTGTTCCGTGTGCCTGGTTGGGGTAGCAGTATGGTGGGACCTACTTCTGTTCACGACAACCGTCCCCACAACCGATGATCGAGGAGAAAACCAAAGGAATACCGATGTTGGAAGCCAAGTTCGCCATCGACAAGCCTCGAAAACCCTAAGCTCTCCTACGCGGTCCCAAGACCAAACCAAACCCGATGGCTCGACATGGTCTTCCCTAGAGGACGCCAAGATCGCTAAGGAACGCCAAGTGCTTCGCCCGCTGAGACCCCGACATTGAAACGACAAGATCATCGACGAAACCGAGGACCACCGAGGAGAACTGTCACCGTGCCAAGATCTACGAAGGTCGACCTCACGACGCCAAGTGCGGCAACGACATCGAACCGCTGTCAAGTTCATCCGCGGACAAGATCGACAATTAAATATGATAACCCAAGAGCGACATGAGGCCCGACAAGATCTGCCTGCGTTCGAGAACGATCTCAAAACGATCCTCGAACCCTGGACCCTGAGACCAACCCCGAACCCCGGAACCCCAAGATCGTCGAGACCCTAATGTGTGAACCCCTTTCTCGAGCCCTATTTTATAAATGAAATAACCACTTGTTGCATATTAATTGTTCATCTCGCATGCATATTTGTGTGGTTTGGGGGCCTTATGCCGATTCACCTTATAATTAAATATGGGGCCCATATGCGGGCAAATCTAGTCCCATATCGGCCTCATTTAAACTTGTGTAGCGAACCCAGACACTTCTTGCCTTGTTAAACAACATTTAAATTGCGGGTTTTCTAAATAACTCGAACCATCTAATTAATTGTCGGGACCCGGTTCCCTTAATATGACCTAATTGCATCGCGTCCTTGCCATGTCATGCATCATACATGCATCATGCCGATCTTCGCCTTTGTCTTAAATATTGCATCCGTGTTTATTCTAGTGTTTTTCTTCATGATAAGGCCGTTGAGTTGATGTGAGCTTCCCGATCTTGGTGGAACCTTCGGCAATGTTTTCAGTAGCATCTCCCCTTTCTACCCATCTTACTTTTATAGTATTTATTCCTCCTGTTGATCTATTGCTATCTGTTGCGATGCTTTAGTTTCGCACTGTGATATACCGTGCAGCCCTATATTGCCTTGGACACACCCTATTACCTGTTGTTTGGTAGATAGTTGGACTTATGCGTCAGAGTTGCTTGCTCAAGTGCTGATGTGTCGTCATATGCCACAGCTTGGATGTATTGCCGCATGTTGATGTTGGAGATGATTCTAGTGTTACTTATCGTTCACTTTAATTTCTGCTTAACAACTAAAATTGAAATAAGCAGAGGCATCGGTGGGTGATAGATAATATTTGGTTTCCGAACGCCCACTTGTGTCCCGTAAGACCCCGAGTACTTGATACCTGTTCCTTGATTTATCGCGCTATCCACATCCGGGAGGTATATGGGACCCCCCTGAGCCAGAGTTTGATTCAGTCTTATTTCTTGGGGCCACAAACTAGTTTGAGGTTTTATTTACGATCGAAGGATTATGCCATGCTACTTTCTGTATTTAAATTGTGCGACAGATAGCACACTGTACTGTTTAGGAAGGCGGAGTGATTACGCGGTATCGACACCCCGAGTTTTCGGGTTCCCCGCCATGACCATTGGCGCTAACTTGAGTCCTCGAAGCTAGCTTACTTCGCTATGGATCTACTCAAAGGTGGCCCCTGAAATATTTCTGAATCGGGATTGTTCAGTCGTGAAAGCCTCGTTGGGTTTTGATTTGGTTTTTCCGAGGTTGATCGAGCGTGTGTTGCTATTGGTGCACCCCGGCCGGGTAAAACTTTCGGAAAGCCGTGTCCGCGGATATGGACGACTTGGAGCACAGTATCTCGATCATAGACAAGCATAACTAAAGTTTATTGCTATAAATTTGACTTATAATGACTAGTAATCAGCTTCACTATAATGGAATGGCTAAATAATACTGCCCACAATTGCTTGTTTGGGTCGTCGCCAGCGGCCATTGTACCTGACTAGTAAGTATTGCAACTACAACGGAATGGCTGAATAAAAGTACCAACAACTGCTGGGTTTTGGGTTTATCTCATGCTATCTGCATCTGATTAGTAATTGTTGCAACTACAACGGAATGGTTAACTAAAAGTGCCCACTGCTTATTTTATCAGGACGATTATCTAAACCTGACTAGTAAGGTGTCGCAACTATAACTGAATAAATAAAACTGCCAACTGTGTGAGTTCCTCGGTTGACTTCCTCGTTTGGTCTCGAGGGGGAAACACCAGGATGAGTTTGCTTGGTGTTAGCTTCAGGTTGGATCCGGATAGGTCATTCTCACCCCTATATGATAACCGCCAGTTGTATCGAGTCTCTATAGGTTGTTTAGTGCATGCTGCCGCTGCCGCTTCAGTCCACCATACCTATGTAGGCGAGGACCGCCGAATTCTAGCCTCGCTGCATCGCCTCAAGATCGACGCTCCTCTTTTTCCTTGGCCCTTTGTCGGCACCTTTTGTTTAAGCAGGTTGTGAGATCGACGTTAGCGTGGTTACCTTCCGCTTGGCCTGGGCAGGGTTATGGACGCCATTGGTTATTCTTCAGGGCTCTTAGCCCCATTGGTTTCTTGTCCGTAGTCGGACGCTCTACCGTTTCAAGGTGATTTGGATCTTGTATATTATATCTGTATTCTTGACTCTTTGAGTCGTTGTTATATATATATATGTTCTGTGGGTCCCATCGAGGACTGTTGTGTAATGTTATTACTTCGTTTTCCACCCGCACGAAAGTGCCTGGTGGGCACCTTTGAATCGTTTCTATGCGGGTTTGGCGAATTTTGCTCAAACTTGCATAGGTCCGATTCTGAGGGTGTTACAGTATATATCTCCACAACACTTCCAGGTGACCTCTTCTCTACTTCTGCTTTGAAGTTATAAAGCATTCGAAAGGTATTTTCCCAATCACCATATAGCTCTTCCATTGCCCTTTGCTTTGCCTTCCACACTGTAGTATAATTTAGCTTAATGGGATACTGCTTTTCCAAGTCTATTTTCAGTCTCTTTGCAGTGATGTTTGGTGTTGTGGCTAAAATGGGCTTGATCTTTTCCGCAACCCATAATTGTGATGGCATCTTTGTAACTGTTTGAGAACTTGTAATGCAAGTATGAGGTTTTGGAATTTGATTCACTCTTATTGTCCTTCATCAGGTTGGCGTCTAGCAGATATATACCACTTGCAAGGCTTGGCACCACCATCATAACCTACGCATTTTGCATAGAACTTCTTTTTATCAGTCCACATAGTCTTGGTAGCAAACTCACGTTTGACTGCATATGTCCTGAAACACATCCTGAATTCATCCATGCTTGGAAACAATCTCCCAACTTCAATAACTAGGTCCTCTTTGTCATAAACTGTTACTAGCTCATCATCATGTGCATCATCTACATGAACTGCAGCATTTTCCAACAACTCTAGATCTATATCTGCCTCTTCATCTCTTAAATGGTTGTCACCATCATTTGCAGCTTCATCCCTCTTCTTCTCCTTGTCTCTATCATCTATAGGAATGCCAAAAAGCTTTGTCATTTCAATGTCATTTATTGGTGCAATGACCAAATCAGTCCGGTCACGTATCTCAACTGAATTCCAGTCAACAGTTACAATCCTTTGTGCATTAGCATCTGCAGCATCCCCTTGTGCATTAGCATCATCCTCCACTGTTAACACTTCCAACTCAGTAAGTATAGAAATTACTTGCCTTTGTACAGCCCAATCATCCTCGACCATCTGAGCAGCCAGCTTTGAGGCCACATAACCAACCCTCGAATCAGGTTTCAGATCAATGAGCTCTGCTAAAAACAGAACCGTTTTGCTTGTCCAACCGTTTCGCTCATCGATTTCATCAACTATATGTTCCCCTATCTCAACCCTAACATAGTCACATTTGCGATCATCAAATCGTAACAAAGAAACTTCTTGCTCTGGCCCCCAAACCACACTATCCCCAATTTTTTCCACCATTTTCCTCACCGACTCCTCTCCCATGTTTATTAGCTCTTGGAGATCAACATGTTCTAATTCCACCTCCCATTTAACAACTGTGTCTCTCTCAATGAGCTGCGTGCTGCCATCAACTAAAACAGCCCTAGAGGGAAAGAAATTGATGCGAAATTCGAAGGTTTGTTTCGCAATATCGTCTCCCCTGTTTTTGGCGGGCACTATGAGCTAGCGGAAGCGAACAAAGAGCTCAACCTTAGAGAAATTAAGTGCAGAGATACGGGATATACCGATTAGAAGTCCCCTCTCCATGCTCCATCTTGTTCCCCCTCGCCCCGTTCAGCACACCCTCGCCTCCACAATCTAGCATCAATGGGCACTCTTAGATCTCGAATTGAGAAGAATGGGAGAGGAATTAGCTTTCAAATGGCACTCACCACCTTCGCCGTCGAACGAAAGCGCCGCCGCCTAAATTAATTGTCGTGCCGCCGCCGCCGTTGGGGAAGCTACAGTCTGTGTGACGCGCTCTCTCGGTCGGAAGCGATTGGTTTGACTGGCTTGACTGGTTGTTCCAACCGACCGGTTTGGCTTAACCCTAACATTGGAACAAAGTTAAATGTGTACTTAACGACCTTTTTATGACCCGTGTGGCCCTGGGATATTAGCTGCCTCACAACCGTCGCATGTGAGCTATTCTTTTCAACGATGTCGTGTTCCTTTCAATTCCAGAAGACATCGCATGGGAGCTATAAGCCTTTCTTAAATCAGCACAGTACATTTCACCGGCATGTCTCTCATGCAGAGACAGCAACATTTGACAGGCACATGGATTACATCATGGTCACACAACTTGAACCGGCGCCCCGCCGTCGATCTGAAGCGCTCTGACCAGCACGTCGGTGGGTTCCAGGGGAAAGGCGGCGAGCATAGCCTCGGTGAGGGACTGTGTGCCTGGCAGCTGGCTGTTGAATGTCGAGATAGCCACGGCCGGCACGCCACCATTGTTCTTCTGGAAGTGGACTAGACCACGGGGGAACACGAAGACCCCGCCCTTGCAGATGGTGCGGCCAAAGAGCTTTCCAGCGGTGGTGACAAAACCGACGTCGAGGGAGCCCTCAAGGACGAAGAGCATCTCTGTGGCACGAGGGTGGGTGTGCGGCGGGTTCACGCCGCCCCACGGCGCGTAGTCGACGCGGGACATGGACACGCCCAGCGTGTTAAGCCCCGGGACCTTCTCCACGTTCGCCGCTGTGATCGCGGAACCGACGGGGTTGCCAATGTTGCCCGGGAGGGACAACACGTCGGAGAAGAAGTCTGTCGCGGTCACGTTCTCCGGCCTCTTGCACGGGAACCCGTTCAGCCTGAGTGCTGCACACGTATATAAATTCTCTCTTCATGCATGAATCATGATCGGTACACATACATGTAAGAATTGGGAGACGCGAGTAATATGCTTGGAAGATCATCCGACTTACGGCCTTCCAGAGACTTGTAGTCGGCGACGCAGAGGTCCTGGAGCATGTCGGGGTCGCCGGCAAGCGATGGGGCAGCTAGGGCCAGGAGGGCGGTGCACGCGGCGAGGAGGACAGCGGAGAGTCCAGCCATGATTTCTAGTTAATCAGGTTTGGAACTTGGAGCTGCTTTGCTAGTGAGCTAGCTAGCTGTAGGTTTGATGAAGAGCGGGAGCTTGGGAGCTGGTATTAATATAGATCTCGTGGACGTGGTAGTAGGTTATTCAGTTACGTTGATGACGACGTGAGCGACTCTAGATCGATAGGTCAACCAATTCGGGTTGTTAGAGCTAGCGACTTAGGCGACGTACAGTACGTACGTGTGAGGTGCGACACTGAGCAGTACGTGTAACTTCTTTTTTGGGCCAAACAGTGTCGGTCGGTCCAAATCGTGGTGGTACGATGTCAGTAAATTAATGACAACAAATTTTATTGCATGACTTGCACGCGACGATGTGTTCACTTGCACATGTTTTTCCGTACATACATTTCGCGTAATGCTGAATCCCGACTACTATACTAAGCTAAGCAAACCGTACTTTCCTTGGGCAGAATTGGGAGAAGGCAGCCATTTTCTGACATTTAAAACATTTCTCAATTTTTTTGACTGGTCACAGGGAAAGGGAGAAAACCCTCCACCTGAATATTTTTCATTTATAGAATACCCATGGGTCGTATAGTTTTACAGGCAGAGAACAGGTAGCACGGAGGGGGACCGAGGAAACAAAACCATCTCAAAGGGCAGCCTAGCGATCACCCAGACAGGCGAGCCAGGCAGCGGCATCCGTCTCATGAGCCGCAGGAGCCGAGCTTTACGTAGGTGCGCATCGTCGGAGCACATCTTGACAAGGAGAGGGAGGCTGGCGTTCAAAGGCAGCCATTTTCTGACATTTAAAACATTTTTCCACTGTATTTTACTTGTTTTTGTCAAGTTCCGGCCGTCATTTCTGATAAATTCGAGTAACTTTATTTGATTTTATTCTTTTACTTATGTAATATTGGCAATTTCACTTTCACCTTGTTATTCCTTTTTTGTTACTTTGTGGTTGAATATTTTTTAGTGCGATGACACTTTTTTTTTTATTTGTGGGCACACAAGTGACTCAAACTTGTGGATATTTCAGTTACATGCATTGCATGTACTAGCTTTCTTTGCGCGCTTTTAGTTTTTTAAATAATACATGGATGTTGGATTTGTGCATTTTGTTCACATCTTAACATGCAATAAAATCTTCTCTCACTTTTAGAAAAGAATAAAATATTCTCTCTACAAAATCAAGCTCTGTAGTTATAGGACGATTCTCCTTTGTTTACCGAAGTCATGATTTTCGTACATGAGGAAATTCACAACACTATATATGGCCCATTTGTTCTAACATATATAATTCTTTGAACTCATTGTTACCATTGTTGCAACTTCTGTTAGAATTTGAGATCGGCCTTAGGCCCATAAATAAATAAATTTCCGAAAAAATCACATATGACTCATTCATTCATGGCAAGAGATGGAGACGGATTTATTAACCACATATTTCTAGTTGAGGGAGAGTTTGACCTCACTATAACGTATTACCCCTTGCCCGAAGTTCGTGATTTATGCCCGAGGCCGGGAGAGGTGGAGACTAGAAGAACCCCCCACCTATACAACTTGTCACCCCCTATAGTTCTTCCTCATCCCATTTCTGGACGTGTGCCATGAACTAAGAGAGCAGTCCGCGGGGATCTCATTTCTCAAGATCACGTGCGGGAGAGGGGCAATGAGGTCGTGCACAGCATATAGGATTGTGAATCCATGATTTGAGATTGGATCTATGGGCTCTCCACCGTTATGTGGGTTGTGTGTATGTGGGGTGCATTGGTATCAGTTACGAGGTGCGTTGACTATGATCATTTATGTTTTCTCTCGATTATGAGGTGGCTACGATCATTCGTATCAGTTACGAGGTGGCTAGAATTAATGTACATAGTGTATTGTTCATTCTCCCTTCGTTTCGGTTTATAAGTCGTGCACATAGTTCTATGTCATCAAATTGAGCAACTTAGTATGATGTATATATTACAAAAAATATATCACCGGAAACTTTAGACTTTGTATTTTCTAATGATATAATTTTTATATTATATAATTTAAATTATATATGTTAAATTGATAATCTAGATATACACGTAGGACTTGTAAACCGAAACGGAGGGAGTACGTATATGCTATTGGATTGGATTGAATATGGAGTGATTTGTAGAAGGGAAAAGGCACGAGAGGAGTTGCGTCGAAGAGGTGAGAAAAGATGAAGGTTGTCACTAATTAATGAAATCTTTAATAGTTTCTCTATTCTAGAGATTAGACCAGAGAGAAATTTCAGGTTTTTTGAGATTATTAGTCATGAGGTAGTTATTAGAGTATTTCCACTCCCCTACCCAGAAGGCTGATCCGGACGCCGAATTTCGGTCTGGACACCGAAAATTGACCCAGTTGCATACCCAAGAACCTGTTTTCGTCCGGATTTCGGCGTGTTTTGGTCTGAACCCAGCCCTGGGAACGCCGGACGAAGCGAATTCGGCGAGTGGACCCGCCTAGTCAGCATATATTCGCCCTTATTCGTTCAAAGTTCACCCATATACGCCCAAAGTTCGCCCATATTCGCCCAAAGTTCGCCCATATAGACCATATTCGTCCAAAGTTCGTCCATGTAGACCATATTCACCCAAAGTTCGCCCAAAATTCGAGCATATTCGCCCAAAGTTCGTCCGTATCGCCCATATTCGTCCAAATTTCGCCCAAAGTTGTCCATATAAACCAGATTCGCCCAAAGTTCCTCCAAAATACGGGAATGTTCGCCCAAAGTTGGTCCGTATCGACCATATTCACCCAAATTTCGCCCATATAGACCAGATTCGCCCAAAGTTCACCCAAAATTCTGGCATATCTTGGGACCCACGCTGTGGTTGAAGAGAGCCGTTGGCCCCGATCCGTCCCCGCACCCGAGCACTCCCGCCACCGTTCCAGCATCTTATCCCCTTCCGTTTTCTTCTCCGGCGAGCAAGTGTAGCAACGCCGGCGAGGGATGTCGAGCTCTGCTTCAGCCTCCCACCGCTCATGGCCTCGGTATGGTGCGGTGCCGATGAGGAGGTGCCCCCATTGCCCCCGTACCGCGCCCCTGAAGCGGCTTGTCACATCCATCGACAAGAACGACAACATTGGCCGGAAATTTGTGAAGTGTGAGAGCAAGCCCGAGCCGGGAAAGGTGATATCTGAGTGTTCCGAGCACCAATTTCTCGTTTTTTTTCGAAATTTCATGCATTTCATCGAATTTCGGATTTAGGGTTCATCTCTGCGATTTCAGGAACTGCCAAAAAGGCATTTTGAGTGGCTTGATGAATACATCAAGCGAATTGGGGTGGAGGTAGCATCCCGGGAACTCGAAAACCCGTCCGTGGTGGAGCAATTGGGATGTGGCAACCCCATTTCCGCTGGTACTACGGTGGATGCGGAAGTGAAGGCCGAGCTGAAGAAGATGAACAAGCAGCTAAGGAAAATCATCGAATTGAAGAAGCGGGACAATCTGATGGCCGTTTTTTTGTGTGTAATTTCTCTCGTATTAGTTTATCTCCTGATCATTAGTCATTAGACAGCGCAATCAGTGTTCGAATGATGCTTTGTAATGGATGTAATGATCTATGTCTTTGGCTTGAATAAAATGCAACACAAATTCAGACTAATTTTGAGCTGCTCTGTTTTCGAAATCAGTGTTCCTTCACTTTCGTCATTTTCGTTAGTGTTTCTTCAGTTTTATCAGTGTGCAGGGGGCGCCCGTGTGCAGAGGAGAGGGAGGGGTTGAAAAGTTAAAAAAAACAATTGATGAGGAGTGATTGAAAAAGGTCAGGCCCAAATAGAACTTAGCCAGGTCAAAATGGTCGTATCCAGGTCCAATAGTAACTACATGTAGATTGGGCAAAAAATGGTACTCACGTTACAATCTAAATAGGGACGTGTGGATCTGCAGATACTCGTGCTTAGGTCACAATCTTTTATTTTTTGCGAAAGTAAATATATAAATGAATTCCAGGGGCATCCATTTAACTAACATAACTTGGGCTAATATGTAAATGTCTTGTTTGAAAATGAACCATGTGTTGTTTGAAAATAATCAACCATCATAACGTTAACTTATTCTTCCTTTTGAGTTTTTCTAATTTCACTCATTTTATAAATATTGAATGGGTATTATATGAGAACTTGTTTTTGTGTCTTTTGTTTCATGCACCTGTTGTTTTGGGTATTTTGACAAATGATAATACAATAAAACACAGATTACAATAAAACACGGGATATATAATATATTAGATAACATTTATATTAGATAGCCCGATAACATTACAATAAAAAGAAAAAAAGGGGTACAATAATATAGAAGGGAAGGGCAACTAGGCGCCTAAACCCTGGGCTAAACCCTAACCCTAGCTACCCTACTCCATCAGCGGTGGAGGCGGTGCCAGTGCCGCCGCCACGGCATTCCAAGCCGCCAGCCTCTCCCGCTGCTCCCGCCACCGCTGCTCCTCCTGGAAGGCCCAGCGATTGGCCTCCCGTCGTTCCTCGTCCTCCCGTTTGCGCCTTTTCTTCAAGGAGCGCACGGCGTGCTTCTTCTCCCACTTGGTGTAAGAAGCCAGCGCCGCCTCCTCCTCCTCCTCCGCCTTCCAAGATTACTCTTGGAGGCCGTCGTCGGGAGGTTGCCACGGGAGGGTTGTGGGCAGTGGCCTCCGCCTGTGGGCAGGGTGGGGCTTTGCGTCGCCCCCCTTTTTGCCACGCTTGGGGCGCGTGGGCCCCTCCTACTCCCAGACTTCCTTGTGGTCCGGGTGGTTGTCCTCGTCGCTAACTTCGGAATCGGAAGGAAAGCGGAGGGGGGAGGTCGCCATGGTCGCCGGAGTGTTTTGGGGCTAGGAGGAGGAAAAGGGACGGGCTCGAGGTTGAATATGAGGGGCAAGATGAGATGAGGAGGCAAAGACGTTTTGCCTATTTATTGAGGGCGGGGCGTGAAGGGCGGCATGGGAATCCATCGTTGGCGCAGCCACGTGCGCTGCGTGTAGGCAGCGGGCGTAGCCGCGTGCGTGATCAATGCGGTCAGTGCAAAAAAATTGCTAGGATGCGACATGACCTCTGCATCTTCGCCCCTGCCCCTGCATGCATGCATGCATTAATGCGAAAGAGAGAGAAAACGTACAAGGTAGTTCATTGGAAGTGAAACATAAAAGAGAAAATAGAATTTGACCTTGATTTACTCGGTAATAAATGCAGGAATCTAGGAGCAAGGTACTCGTTATTTTACACACCGCGTGCAACAAACTCGTTCGTTTTTACACACGCAAGAAAAATTGGTGGGAGTAATCAGAGGGATATCAATTGGAGTGAATAGAGGGAGTATGAAACTAAGTTTATAATATTTTAGATTTTGATATTTTTTCTTATATACGTAGTCAAAGTTGATATTTTAGATTTATAAATATTGACTTTTTCTATGGCGCATGAACAGGAGGGGAGTAAGTTTGACTGAAGAAAGTTGTTAAACGTACACTTATTTAATGCGACGGAGGGAGTAAATACGCTGCAGCGCTGTTGCACGCAAAATAGCTAGACTGCGACGCGAGAGGTAGCTGCATAGCATGCATGCATGGTGCAGCCCGCCCCGCCCAGCGCCCTCGCATGTCACGCTCGGTCCGACGGTCAATGAAGTCTGTCACGCTGTACCTTATATTTATTACATATTTTAGATTTTGATATTTTTTCTTAGGCTGGTCATAGTGACATGCATATGTGGGAGTAACTTAGAGTAGTAACATGCATATGTTACTAGTCTAAGTTACTATTCCATAGTGCAAAATAACATAGATGTGGTATCATGCAAAATCTCCTTTATTACAATGTAGACTCATTTTATCTTGAAATTTGTGATGTTATGGTAACATTGCTAGTTACCACAAACCTTTCTCTCATCATTTAATTGCATGCCATGTCATCTAAATGCTTAGTTGACAATATATATAGGACTATGTTACTATCCAAGTTACTCCCACTATGACTAGCCTTATATACATAGTCAAAGTTTATAAATATTGACTTTTTCTATGGCGCATGAACCTGAGGGGAGTAAGTTTGACTGAAGAAAGTTATTAAACGTACACTGCAGCTTGTTGCCGCATAAAATAGCTAGATGTGGCGCTAGAGGCAGCTGCATGCATGGTGCAGCCCGCCAGCGCCCTCGCATGCCACGCGCTCGGTACAACGGTCAATGGTGTGCCACTGTACCTTATCTTCTGGAAAACGATCAAGCCAATCAGATTCTAGAATCATCCATCCCACGGATCGCCAAGAGCTAGCCGTGAAATCCTTCTAAGAGACGTCAACCAATCAGGTTGCAGAACAAACCCTTCCACGGATCGCCCAGAGCCACCCGCGGAATACTTCTAGAAGACACGATCGGAAGGCCACAGTGTCGCGCTAGGGTTAGATCTACGTTCCTCATTCGGCCTTAGGGTTAGCTGGGTTTAGGATGCAGTCAACGGGGTTTCACAAGTTTGACCAGACATTCAAATGTGCATAACTAATTCAAAAAAATACAAAACCTTCGCATGGTGTCATGTTATGTGACATAGTTGTGAGGAAAAATATCAAACTTGGTCTATTGATCATATTTCAAAAACCTTCACAAAATGACCTATCTCCTCCGAGGTTTTGTGGCTTTCGGGTCAAATGACCAATGATATGGCTAGAATCAAGGCATAGTTTGTGATAATGTGCCCATATTGGGCATGCATGTGTATAATGGGATGACTAACAATGTTGTAGTACAAAGTTTTCCTTTTCTACGCACAGAAAATCCATTTTCTATTTTCTGAGTGCTGAAAGAGGGGGGATTTGTGAAGCAACCACCAAATTGAAGTTTCAAAATGGTAACATCCTATTTTAAAAAATACTAGACCACCTAGCATGTACAATTTTCCAACTTGAGTATCTCAAACCTTTTATTCTATCCCTGGTGAAAAAGACAAATCCTGTCGAATCGGCTGGAAGTGGGTAAGATATAAACTACAGGTACATGATTTCAAGATGATGATTTTTTGTAAAAATAATTTTTAGGTTCACAACATGCTATTTCATCAGAGATCCAATGCTAGTTTTGTGAGCCTCGGCCCCTAGCTAAGAATATTTATGAAAACCCTTCAAAATTTTTGACCAGACATTCAAATGTGCATAACTAATTCAAAAAAAATCGGAAAAAATACAAAACCTTCGCATGGTGTCATGTTATGTGACATAGTTGTGAGGAAAAATACGAAACTTGGTTTTATAAATGGTCGAAAAAAAACTAGCTTAGAAATGGGGTGGTTTACCCTAGCTTTGGAGCCCATTACCACATTTTGGGCGAGGGTGAGTTGTACTTCACAAAGGGATCAGGTGAGGATGAGTTGTACTACATATGAGAAAAAATGGAAGCTCATACAAACATAGAAAAGTACACATAGCTACATTTGTTGAAATTCAAATTTACCATCATATTTGAATTTTGTCCAAATTATCAACAAGTGACAAATTATTATAATAACAAATGTTTACAACAACAACTGCCAAATTATTACATTAACAAATGTTTACAACAACAAGTGCCAAATTCAAAGTCTATTTCTTTTGGCTCTTCTTACCCCTCGTTTTCTTCTCCTTCACAAGTTTCACACCACACAACAGGTTTATGCTCTTCTTTTTCTTACCATTACCATCTGGCCTCCCACAAAGACGTCCAAGAGTCTCCTTCACCTCCTGCACCTCCTCAACAACACAATCTTACACCAGAGCCTCATCAACATGGTCACTTTGCACCAGAGCCTCATCAACATGGTCAGTTTGCACCAGAGCCTCAACAAAAGGATCATTTTGTACCAGGGCCTCAACAACAGGCTCATTTCTCAACAACAGGCTCATTTTGCCCCTCATTTTGCACCAGAGCTTCCAAATCAGAAATGGTGTGCCCTAAAGCCTCAATAGTTTGCACATCATCCTCCAAAACAAGTTCAGATTGCACCTCAGCAGCACCAAACATGATCTGGTTACTTCTCTTCTTTCTTTGGCCATTGATTCTTGCCCTTTTCACTGGCCAGCATTCGTCAACAACAAGAGGTGGGCCTTTTTATCCATGCTTCCTCCTGAAAACAAGCAAGTTAGCTGAGGGAGAAAAATCATCAACAAGAAATGGGATAGATTTTGGATGAACATACTTTGGCTTTTCAGCAGTGTATCTGCACTTGGTAGAGCCAGCTCGGTGTCCAAGTTCTTCATAGAGTTTGCATCTATTCTTGTTACCTTTTTGGGCCCTTTTTGGCTTGGCATCTTTCTTTTCATCTTTCTGTCCCTTCTTGCTGCTCCCACCTTTCTCAAACCAAGCCTTGAATCTACTCTGCTTGGCCCTCACCTTTCTTTTCATCAAAGGAGGACACAAGGAGGACTGAATGTCTACTTCAGCCAGAGACTGATCTGTAAGTGCTAGAATTGGTGTTCCATATGCAGCCTTGAATTTTGCTACAGCATAATACTCATGCAAATATGGGTGCATATTTAGCTTGTGTTTGGAGGCCAAGAAAAGTATGGCATGCTCACAAGGCTTCCCAGTGTGTTGCCACTCAAGGCATGTGCATTCATGCAATTGAGTGTCAACAACATGCCTCCTGCCGGGCTTTGTATCTTTGACTTCAAAGACCCACAATGAGGATTTCTCAACACGGAAATGTGCAAGATTTCTGCTCCTGTTGACCACCTGCTGCACAACATCAGGAAGCTTATCTCCTTGAAGAACATCACCAAGCCTTCTTCTCAATTCCCACAACCTCATGATCATGATCCTGATCTGTTCAACCATGTCATGGACACGCAAGTATTTTAACTCCTTCACTTTGTTGTTGAAACTTTCTGCCAAATTATTGTTGATATGATCACATTTGATGGCAGTGTTAAAACCAGACCTGTACCATAAAAGAGAATGGTAGGTTTCCAACCATGTACAAAACTTGACCCTATCCTCCTCAGAGCATGCCGCCTTAATCTTCTCAAGGTGATATGAATGTGTCTGCCTGGTGTAAGATCTTGCTGCTGGCCACATGCGTCCAAAATCATCTCCTCTGAATTTTTTGATCAAATTCATCCACATATGGCCGAAGCACTCCCTCTGCTCAGCATGAGGGAAAACAATCTTCACTGCATTTTCTAAACCTTTACATGCATCTGTGTGCACTGCCAATGGAGAGACTGGCCCTATGCATCTTTTCAACTGCATCATGAACCATGTCCATGATGCCTCTGTCTCAGACTGAAACATGCCAATAGCTACAGGGAACATCCAATTGTGTCCATCTAAAGCATTGCATGCTGCTAGTTGACCATTCCACTTTCTAGTCAAGAAAGATGAGTCTATACTCAAATATGGATGGCACCCTGCTTTGAAGCCATCGACGCAAGGATTTAAAGACATGAAGAATTTAGAGAAAAAGACTTTCCCATCAGTTGTTACCTTAGTATATGTGGCATCCCGCGAAACCACTACTAGAAAATCGCGTTGAATTTGTGCATTGCATCGTCATCATCATGAATTGTTTGCATAAAACTATGTTCGCAAGCCCGTTTTGTTTTTCTAAAACGCCCCATCTTATTCAAATGCCAAAATCCGGGTCGCCGGAATGTTTTGTTTTGCCCGACATCGGTTTGCAAAAGCCTTGTTCGAAATAAATAAAAATTATAATTTTTTAGTGGAACGTCGAGCCGAGTAGACCCGAACGACCACCCCTGTTTTTAAATCGGTCCACCTCTAAATCCTAAACTCACCCAACTAACCTACCCAGCCCAACCCTCCACCTCACCCCAACCAGTAACCTGCTGACACCTCACCCTCTCCTCTCCCTCTACCCTATCCCACTCTGCCACCTAGGCAGCCCTCTCACCCCCACACACACACCACACAGCCATCCCCCCAGCCAGCACACAACCGCCCCTGGGCCCCACACCCACTACACACACACACGCTTCAGCCCCGCGTGGCCCCACCCGGCAGACCCACCGCTCCCCTGGACCACCCCAGCCCCGCCCTTCTCTCCTCCCTCCTTCTTCCTTCTCTGCAGCCCTCTCCCTGACGCTGAAGGCCAGCGTCAATGGCCGAGCCTCCCGCCGTGATCCGCCACCGCCCTCCATCTCCTGGCCCCACCAACCTCCTCTCCTCCCTCCTGACAAGGCCATGGCCCTCCTCTCGCGTCTCCCCGCCCTTGTGCTCCAGCCGCCTCTGCCCGCCCGGCCAGCGCCCGGCCTCCGCCAGGCTCGCCGCCCGGCCCACCGTCGCCACGCCCGTCGCCCTCCGGCCCACGACCTCCGCCGGCCCAGCGAACCGCCCTTCTTCCTCGGCCTCCTCCTCGGTCGACCAGTCCACAGTGCAGGCGTCTTCGCTAGCCGTTGTTCCGTGCGGTTGGGGTAGCAGATGGTGGGACCTACTTCTGTTCACGACAACCGCCCACAACCGATGATCGAGGAAAACCAAAGGAATACCGATGTTGGAAGCCAAGTTCGCCATCGACAATCAAGCCTCGAAAACCCAAGCTCTCTACGCGGTCCCCAAGACCAAACCAAACCGATGGCTCGACATGGTCTTCCCTAGAGGACGCCAAGATCGCTAAGGAACGCCAAGTGCTTCGCTCCGTTTTCGAGACCCCGACATTGAAACGACAAGATCATCGACAGGGAAACCGGAGGACCACCGAGGAGAACTGTCACCGTGCCAAGATCTACCGAAGGTCGACCCCGCCGACGCCAAGTGCGGCAACGACATCGAACCGTCAAGTCAAGTTCATCCGCGGACAAGATCGACAATTAAATATGATAACCCAAGAGCGACATGAGGCCCCGACAAGATCTGCCCCGTTGTTCGAGAACGATCCCGCCGAAACGATCCCGTCGAACCCTGGACCCTGAGACCAACCCCGAACCCCGGAACCCCAAGATCGTCGAGACCCCTAATGTGTGAACCCCTTTCTCGAGCCCTATTTTATAAATGAAATAACCACTTGTTGCATATTAATTGTTCATCTCGCATGCATATTTGTGTGGTTTGGGGGCCTTATGCCGATTCACCTTATAATTAAATATGGGGCCCATATGCGGGCAAATCTAGTCCCATATCGGCCTCATTTAAACTTGTGTAGCGAACCCGTATTACTTCTTGCCTTGTTAAACAACATTTAAATTGCGGGGTTTTCTAAATAACTCGAACCATCTAATTAATTGTCGGGACCCCGGTTCCCCTTAATATGACCTAATTGCATCGCGTCCTTGCCATGTCATGCATCATACATGCATCATGCCAATCTTCTGCCTTTGTCTTAAATATTGCATCCGGTGTTTATTCTAGTGTTTTGCTTCTTCATGATAAGGCCGTTGAGTTGATGTGAGCTTCGCGATCTTCGTGGAACCTTCGGCAATGTTTTCAAAGCGCATCTCCCCTTTCTACCCATCTTACTTTTATAGTATTTATTCCTCCTGTTGATCTATTGCTATCGTATTGATGCGTTAGTTTCCGTACCTGTGATATACCGTGCAACCCTATATTGCCTTGGAAACACCCTATTACCTGTTGTTTGGTAGATAGTTGGACTTGCGCGTCGTAGTTGCTTGCTCAAGTGCTGATGTGTGTCTTCATATGCCACAGTTGCTGATGTATTGCCGCATGTTGATGTTGGAGATGATTCTAGTGTTACTTATCGTTCACTTTAATTTCTGCTTAACAACTAAAATTGAAATAAGCAGAGGCATCGGTGGGTGATAGATAATATTTGGTTTCCGAACGCCCACTTGTGTCCCGTAAGACCCCGAGTACTTGATACCTGTTCCTTGATTTATCGCGCTATCCACATCCGGGAGGTATATGGGACCCCCCTGAGCCAGAGCTTGATTCAGTCTTATTTCTTGGGGCCACAAACTAGTTTGAGGTTTTATTTACGATCCTGTACTTATGCCATGCTACTTTCTGTATTTAAATTGTGCGACAGATAGCACACTGTACTGTTTAGGAAGGCGGAGTGATTACGCGGTATCGACACCCCGAGTTTTCGGGTTCCCAGTCGCTTACAGCCATTGGCGCTAACCTTGAGTCCGTCTCGAAGCTAGCTTACTTCGTTGCGGGATCTACTCAAAGGGGTGGCCTCCTAAAATATTTCTGAATCCTGGGATTGTTCAGTCGTGAAAGCCTCGTTGGGTTTTGATTTGGTTTTTCCGAGGTTGATCGAGCGTGTGTTGCTATTGGTGCACCCCGGCCGGGTAAAACTTTCGGAAAGCCGTGTCCGCGGATATGGACGACTTGGAGCACAGTATCTCGATCATAGACAAGCATAACTAAAGTTTATTGCTATAAATTTGACTTATAATGACTAGTAATCAGCTTCACTATAATGGAATGGCTAAATAATACTGCCCACAATTGCTTGTTTGGGTCGTCGCCAGCGGCCATTGTACCTGACTAGTAAGTATTGCAACTACAACGGAATGGCTGAATAAAAGTACCAACAACTTTGGGTTTTGGGTTTATCTCATGCTATCGCATCGATTAGTAATTGTTGCAACGGAATGGTTAACTAAAAGTGCCCACTGCTTATTTTATCAGGACGATTATCTAAACCTGACTAGTAAGGTGTCGCAACTATAACTGAATAAATAAAACTGCCAACTGTGTGAGTTCCTCGGTTGACTTCCTCGTTTGATCTCGAGGGGGAAACACCAGGATGAGTTTTCTTGGTGTTAGCTTCAGGTTGGATCCGGATAGGTCATTCTCATCCCTCTCTGATAACCGCCAGTTGTATCGAGTCTCTATAGGTTGTTTAGTGCATGCTGCCGCTGCCGCTTCAGTCCACCATACCTATGTAGGCGAGGACCGCCGAATTCTAGCCTCGCCGTGTACTGGCCTCAGTACTGACGCTCCTCTTTTTCCTTGGCCCTTTGTCGGCACCCCTTTTGTTTAAGCAGGTTTTGAGATCGACGTCGTTAGCAGGGTTACCCTTCCGGCTTGGCCTGGGCAGGGTTATGGACGCCATTGGTTATTCTTCAGGGCTCTTAGCCCCATTGGTTTCTTGTCCGTAGTCGGACGCTCTACCGTTTCAAGGTGATTTGGATCTTGTATATTATATCTGTATTCTTGACTCTTTGAGTCGTTGTTATATATATCTGTTCTGTGGGTCCCATCGAGGACTGTTGTGTAATGTTATTACTTCGTTTTCCACCCGCACGAAAGTGCCTGGTGGGCACCTTTGAATCGTTTCTATGCGGGTTTGGCGAATTTTGCTCAAACTTGCATAGGTCCGATTCTGAGGGTGTTACAGTATATATCTCCACAACACTTCCAGGTGACCTCTTCTCTACTTCTGCTTTGAAGTTATAAAGCATTCGAAAGGTATTTGCCCAATCACCATATAGCTCTTTCATTTCCCTTTGCTTTGCCTTCCACACTGTAGTATAATTTAGCTTAATGGGATACTGCTTTTCCAAGTCTATTTTCAGTCTCTTTGCAGTGATGTTTGGTGTTGTGGCTAAAACGGGCTTGATCTTTTCCGCAACCCATAATTGTGATGGCATCTTTGTAACTGTTTGAGAACTTGTAATGCAAGTATGAGGTTTTGGAATTTGATTCACTCTTATTGTCCTTCATCAGGTTGGCGTCTAGCAGATATATACCACTTGCAAGGCTTGGCACCACCATCATAACCTACGCATTTTGCATAGAACTTCTTTTTATCAGTCCACATAGTCTTGGTAGCAAACTCACGTTTGACTGCATATGTCCTGAAACACATCCTGAATTCATTCATGCTTGGAAACAATCTCCCAACTTTAATAACTAGGTCCTCTTTGTCATAAACTGTTACTAGCTCATCATCATGTGCATCATCTACATGAACTGCAGCATTTTCCAACAACTCTAGATCTATATCTGCCTCTTCATCTCTTAAATGGTTGTCACCATCATTTGCAGCTTCATCCCTCTTCTTCTCCTTGTCTCTATCATCTATAGGAATGCCAAAAAGCTTTGTCATTTCAATGTCATTTATTGGTGCAATGACCAAATCAGTCCGGTCACGTATCTCAACTGAATTCCAGTCAACAGTTACAATCCTTTGTGCATTAGCATCTGCAGCATCCTTGTGCATTAGCATCATCCTCCACTTAACACTTCCAACTCAGTAAGTATAGAAATTACTTGCCTTTGTACAGCCCAATCATCCTCGACCATCTGAGCAGCCAGCTTTGAGGCCACATAACCAACCCTCGAATCAGGTTTCAGATCAATGAGCTCGCTAAAACAGAACCGTTTTGCTTGTCCAACCGCTTTCGCCATCGATTTCATCAACTATATGTTCCCTATCTCAACCCTAACATAGTCACATTTGCGATCATCAAATCGTAATAAAGAAACTTCTTGCTCTGGCCCCCAAACCACACTATCCCCAATTTTTTCCACCATTTTCCTCACCGACTCCTCTCCCATGTTTATTAGCTCTTGGAGATCAACATGTTCTAATTCCACCTCCCATTTAACAACTGTGTCTCTCTCAATGAGCTGCGTGCTGCCATCAACTAAAACAGCCCTAGAGGGAAAGAAATTGATGCGAAATTCGAAGGTTTGTTTCGCAATATCGTCTCCCCTGTTTTTGGCGGGCACTATGAGCTAGCGGAAGCGAACAA
This sequence comes from Avena longiglumis, assembly GCA_030063025.1. Lineage (NCBI taxonomy): Eukaryota > Viridiplantae > Streptophyta > Magnoliopsida > Poales > Poaceae > Avena > Avena longiglumis. Next base: position 22,709,775 of record CP125973.1, read on the forward strand.
AGAGCTCAACCTTAGAGAAATTAAGTGCAGAGATACGGGATATACCGATTAGAAGTCCCCTCTCCATGCTCCATCTTGTTCCCCCTCGCCCCGTTCAGCACACCCTCGCCTCCACAATCTAGCATCAATGGGCACTCTTAGATCTCGAATTGAGAAGAATGGGAGAGGAATTAGCTTTCAAATGGCACTCACCACCTTCGCCGTCGAACGAAAGCGCCGCCGCCTAAATTAATTGTCGTGCCGCCGCCGCCGTTGGGGAAGCTACAGTCTGTGTGACGCGCTCTCTCGGTCGGAAGCGATTGGTTTGACTGGCTTGACTGGTTGTTCCAACCGACCGGTTTGGCTTAACCCTAACATTGGAACAAAGTTAAATGTGTACTTAACGACCTTTTTATGACCCGTGTGGCCCTGGGATATTAGCTGCCTCACAACCGTCGCATGTGAGCTATTCTTTTCAACGATGTCGTGTTCCTTTCAATTCCGCGTAAAGACATCGCATGGGAGCTATAAGCCTTTCTTAAATCAGCACAGTACATTTCACCGGCATGTCTCTCATGCAGAGACAGCAACATTTGACAGGCACATGGATTACATCATGGTCACACAACTTGAACCGGCGCCCCGCCGTCGATCTGAAGCGCTCTGACCAGCACGTCGGTGGGTTCCAGGGGAAAGGCGGCGAGCATAGCCTCGGTGAGGGACTGTGTGCCTGGCAGCTGGCTGTTGAATGTCGAGATAGCCACGGCCGGCACGCCACCATTGTTCTTCTGGAAGTGGACTAGACCACGGGGGAACACGAAGACCCCGCCCTTGCAGATGGTGCGGCCAAAGAGCTTTCCAGCGGTGGTGACAAAACCGACGTCGAGGGAGCCCTCAAGGACGAAGAGCATCTGTGGCACGAGGGTGGTGTGCGGCGGGTTCACGCCGCCCCACGGCGCGTAGTCGACGCGGGACATGGACACGCCCAGCGTGTTAAGCCCCGGGACCTTCTCCACGTTCGCCGCTGTGATCGCGGAACCGACGGGGTTGCCAATGTTGCCCGGGAGGGACAACACGTCGGAGAAGAAGTCTGTCGCGGTCACGTTCTCCGGCCTCTTGCACGGGAACCCGTTCAGCCTGAGTGCTGCACACGTATATAAATTCTCTCTTCATGCATGAATCATGATCGGTACACATACATGTAAGAATTGGGAGACGCGAGTAATATGCTTGGAAGATCATCCGACTTACGGCCTTCCAGAGACTTGTAGTCGGCGACGCAGAGGTCCTGGAGCATGTCGGGGTCGCCGGCAAGCGATGGGGCAGCTAGGGCCAGGAGGGCGGTGCACGCGGCGAGGAGGACAGCGGAGAGTCCAGCCATGATTTCTAGTTAATCAGGTTTGGAACTTGGAGCTGCTTTGCTAGTGAGCTAGCTAGCTGTAGGTTTGATGAAGAGCGGGAGCTTGGGAGCTGGTATTAATATAGATCTCGTGGACGTGGTAGTAGGTTATTCAGTTACGTTGATGACGACGTGAGCGACTCTAGATCGATAGGTCAACCAATTCGGGTTGTTAGAGCTAGCGACTTAGGCGACGTACAGTACGTACGTGTGAGGTGCGACACTGAGCAGTACGTGTAACTTCTTTTTTGGGCCAAACAGTGTCGGTCGGTCCAAATCGTGGTGGTACGATGTCAGTAAATTAATGACAACAAATTTTATTGCATGACTTGCACGCGACGATGTGTTCACTTGCACATGTTTTTCCGTACATACATTTCGCGTAATGCTGAATCCCGACTACTATACTAAGCTAAGCAAACCGTACTTTCCTTGGGCAGAATTGGGAGAAGGCAGCCATTTTCTGACATTTAAAACATTTCTCAATTTTTTTGACTGGTCACAGGGAAAGGGAGAAAACCCTCCACCTGAATATTTTTCATTTATAGAATACCCATGGGTCGTATAGTTTTACAGGCAGAGAACAGGTAGCACGGAGGGGGACCGAGGAAACAAAACCATCTCAAAGGGCAGCCTAGCGATCACCCAGACAGGCGAGCCAGGCAGCGGCATCCGTCTCATGAGCCGCAGGAGCCGAGCTTTACGTAGGTGCGCATCGTCGGAGCACATCTTGACAAGGAGAGGGAGGCTGGCGTTCAAAGGCAGCCATTTTCTGACATTTAAAACATTTTTCCACTGTATTTTACTTGTTTTTGTCAAGTTCCGGTCATTTCTGATAAATTCGAGTAACTTTATTTGATTTTATTCTTTTACTTATGTAATATTGGCAATTTCACTTTCACCTTGTTATTCCTTTTTGTTACTTTGTGGTTGAATATTTTTAGTGCGATGACACTTTTTTTTTATTTGTGGGCACAAGTGACTCAAACTTGTGGATATTTCAGTTACATGCATTGCATGTACTAGCTTTTTATGCTTTTTTTAGTTTTTAAATAATACATGGATGTTGGATTTGTGCATTTTGTTCACATCTTAACATGCAATAAAATCTTCTCTCACTTTTAGAAAAGAATAAAATATTCTCTCTACAAAATCAAGCTCTGTAGTTATAGGACGATTCTCCTTTGTTTACCAAGTCATGATTTTCGTACATGAGGAAATTCACAACACTATATATGGCCCATTTGTTCTAACATATATAATTCTTTGAACTCATTGTTACCATTGTTGCAACTTCTGTTAGAATTTGAGATCGGCCTTAGGCCCATAAATAAATAAATTTCCGAAAAAATCACATATGACTCATTCATTCATGGCAAGAGATGGAGACGGATTTATTAACCACATATTTCTAGTTGAGGGAGAGTTTGACCTCACTATAACGTATTACCCCTTGCCCGAAGTTCGTGATTTATGCCCGAGGCCGGGAGAGGTGGAGACTAGAAGAACCCCCCACCTATACAACTTGTCACCCCCTATAGTTCTTCCTCATCCCATTTCTGGATGTGTGCCATGAACTAAGAGAGCAGTCCGCGGGGATCTCATTTCTCAAGATCACGTGCGGGAGAGGGGCAATGAGGTCGTGCACAGCATATAGGATTGTGAATCCATGATTTGAGATTGGATCTATGGGCTCTCCACCGTTATGTGGGTTGTGTGTATGCGGGGTGCATTGGTATCAGTTACGAGGTGTGTTGACTATGATCATTTATGTTTTCTCTCTCGATTATGAAGTGGCTACGATCATTCGTATCAGTTACGAGGTGGCTAGAATTAATGTACATAGTGTATTTTTCATACTCCCTTCGTTTCGGTTTATAAGTCCTGCACGTAGTTCTATGTCGTCAAATTGAGCAACTTAGTATGATGTATATATTACAAAAAATATATCACCGGAAACTTTAGACTTTGTATTTTCTAATGATATAATTTTTATATTATATAATTTAAATTATATATGTCAAATTGATAATCTAAATATACACGCAGAACTTGTAAACCGAAATGGAGGGAGTACTATATGCTATTGGATTGAATATGGAGTGATTTGTAGAAGGGAAAAGGCACGAGAGGAGTTGCGTCGAAGAAGTGACAAAAGATGAAGGTTGTCACTAATTAATGAAATCTTTAATAGTTGCTCTATTCTAGATTAGACCGGAGAGAAATTTCAGGTTTTTTGATATTATTAGTTCGGAGGTAGTTATTAGAGCATCTCCACTCCCCTATCCAGAAGGCGGATCCGGACGCCGAATTTCGGTCTGGACACCGAAAATTGGTCCAGTTGCGTACCCAAGAACCTGTTTTCGTCCGGATTTCGGCGTGTTTTGGTCTGAACCCAGCCCTGGGAACGCCGGACGAAGCGAATTCGGCGAGTGGACCCGCCTAGTCAGCATATATTCGCCCTTATTCATCCAAAGTTCGCCCATATACGCCCAAAGTTCGCCCATATTCGCCCAAAGTTCGCCCATATAGACCATATTCGTCCAAAGTTCGTCCATGTAGACCATATTCGCCCAAAATTCGAGCATATTCGCCCAAAGTTCGTCCGTATCGCCCATATTCGTCCAAATTTCGCCCAAAGTTGTCCATATAGACCAGATTCGCCCAAAGTTCCTCCAAAATACGGGAATGTTCGCCCAAAGTTGGTCAGTATCGCCCAAATTTTGCCCATATAGACAAGATTCGCCCAAAATTCTGGCATATTTGGTCAAAGTTCGTCTGTATCGCCCATATTTCGTCCATATCGCCCATATTCGTCCAAAGTTCGTCCATATTCGCCCAAAGTTCGTCCATATTCGCCCAGAACCGCTTATATTCGCCCAAAGTTCGCCGAAATTTGTTAAATTTTAGCCAAACGCGAAAACTCACCTGGGTACGCGAGTGGAAAACTAGGCGTACCCAAGGCGAAATCAAGCTCCGTCCGGCCAAAAAAAGTCCAGATTTCGGCCTGGATTCGCCCAACGAGTGGAGACGCTCTTAGACTCGGTTAAAAGCGTTGTGCCCATGGCTCTGCTCCATGCATGCAATTCTTTTGACCCCACGATTGATGGAAGTAAATGAATGCACGGGATTATAGGAGAATGGAGTACATGCAATTACCGCGGTAGCACGATTGGCTAAAGGAAAGAAAACGATCTTGTTATTATACGGTCAATGCACACTAGTGCAGACCCTCCCCCCTCTAACACCGGTTTGGAGGGCCCTCTAACAGCGGTTGTAGAACTGCTGTTGAGGGTTCGGTGTTAGAGGGGGGCCCCTTTAACACCGGTTCTTATACGAACCGGTGTTAAAGGGTGGCGCACGTGGGGCTGCTGCAGGGATCAGGGCCCCCCTTCTCTGCCGCGGCAGGAAAAAGTGATAAATCTCGCCATGCGTAGTTCTGCTGCAGGAAAACGGTAAATCTCTGCCGGCGAGCTCGCCGCGTGAAAACGGTCTAAATCTCTGCGGCGTAGTTCGCCTGCCGCTTCCGGGCGTATTTCTGCGGAAGGGGGGGGAGGGGGAATCGATCGGGAACGGTATACACATACATCGTCATTGATACATACGAGTACATGAATAATTAAGCAACTATTATTATACACAAACATCGTCATTGTGTGGTATTCTCCGTAAACGTTGAAGCATCAAGTACAAGACAAACACGTTAAAGCATATATACAACGTTCATTTTGGTGGATATCTAAAGAGTTCTCCGCCAGGCGTGACGACCTCATCAAGTATGAACCCCGCCAATTCCTCTTGAATGACTCGTATGCGGTCAAATGGTAGGAGTTGGTCCCGCATCCGTTCGATCTGAATATATATGAAGAATGGGGTCAATATATATAAGAATAAAACTCAACACAATTGATGGTAATAAAATAATGTTGTGGACTTTGTTTACTTACTCTAAGTTGTTCTAGTGCGGCTTGGCCCGTCGCACATATCATGTTGCGAATGAACTCGCAAACATAGTATCCACATAAGTTATTGCCGGGTCCCTGATGCGCACACTTTACGAGAATAGAGAGTTCAACCAAAATAATAATCAATAAAGCATGATATAATGGAATTGGAAGCAGAATCAAAGAGATACGCAAACCTAGCTAGCTAGTATTACTTACATTTGGTCTACAAATTTTAGTTCTTCTGACCATTCACCCACGGCCCTGCCCGTGAACCTTTTCCAAACCCTGTCCGGCAAATAAAATGGATAAAAGAGTAATTAATTACTTGTTGTCACGAAAGTTGCCGATCTAGTGCGATAATATGATTGAAATTACCTATGGAGCATCTCTCTAAAGTCTGCCCATAGCTCTTTTTCTTTTCGTAACGAGTCCATGACAAGGAATTTTTCTGAGTCGGGTTGAATTACTAGCAGAATAAAGTGGAACCTACGCACGCATAACTCATCATCAGTTACACTTAACATAGAGTAAGCCAAAACAGAATGTGTACAAGAGAGGGTAACAGTACTCACGAGAAGTTGTAAGGCAATAGTATTTCCCTTTTGGTTTGTTGTCTCAGTAAAGACCTCAGCAAGTAATCTTCTGTTTGCCCGGGTTTGGTTCTTATCACTTCTTCATGAACTCTATTTGGGTCAACGAACCCAATGTCAAAAGGACCTCCTTTCATGCATTCCATAACCTTTTTCCTGCATAATAGTATATACATATATGGTGAGCATATATATATACATGCAATTAATGAAGTGAATGAGATGAGATATAAATTACAGAAATAGTACTTACACACAATAAAGGCTGATGGCAGCTTTGTCGAGTTCCTTCTGATTGAATAGAAAATGCAAGTCTTGAATGTTGAAGTCGATCGCGTCGTCTCCGCACAAGAAAATCTGATCTCTTATATGCGTCGTGATTCATTCTTCCTTACTCGTCTTGCAGAAATCAAGGTACCACTTGTGCAATCTTTGCATCTTTGTTGGTAGATTCTTGAGCTCCTCTTTCTTGACGAGATTCTTCCCATACTTCCATGGATGTATGGGGTTGGCATCGCATTTGGGCAAGTTGTCTCCCATGATGTTCAAGTATGCAATGTAAGTCATCCCCATCTCATTGGCCTTTCTTTGTAGCTCTGCCTCGTAATCATTTACGGGAGGAGCGTCCCGTGTGTTGAACACTTGGAGCGGGGCGCATGATTGATTTTCCTGCTCTCCGAGCATGGGAACTGTTTTCTGGGGTGCCGCACGAATGCTACTTTCAGTCTCCCTACGGCGCCTTGCATCCCCCTTCAAAATCTGGCGCTCGTAGTCCGGCACAAGTGGGGTTTCAGGTTTCAAAAGATTATTGTAAAACTTCTCCACCACCGCCGGATCTATATTCTCCTTTGGCTCGGCCCGTATAGGTGCAAAGAATTTCTTGACCTCTTCTTCTGAGATCCTATTGGTCTCCTCGTCGCTGCGATTCCACAGTAAAACCGGCAATGGCTTGGCGGAAGGCTGCGGTACGTAGTTTTTTGAACTCTTTGGCGTACGGTTTCCTGCGGATTTCTTTGTGGCAGTGCTAGTGATGCTCTTCATGGCAGTGCTCTTCCGCTTACGCTGAGGGGATGGCTAAAGCGCCGGAGATGGCTGTCGCGCCGGAGATGGCTGCCGCGCCGGAGATGGCTGCCGCGCAGGAGATGGCTGAAGCGTCGAACATGGCTGCCAAGCAGAGATAGGAAGCGGCTCAGCCGACGCCTGCAGAGGCGGGGTGCAGTGTGGCCTCAATTTGGAAGCACGATGTGTTCCTTCTTCCAAAGAATGGTTGTTTTCACTGCAAATTTGAGTTGAGTTTCCCCTTCACCTGTAGCATGGTCAAGCTATGCTTCCTCATATTCCTTCACAACCTCATCCACCCCGACAATAGCATAGCCATCTGGAATCGGTCGGCAGTGGTAAGTTCCACCGGCTACAGGAGGTAAGGCATAGCCGACGGCCACCTTAATGGATAAGCCCATTAATCTCACATGCAGCTCAGCGTGTTCGCTCTCCGTGATCTCATCCACGGGGTATCGAGGACCCTCCATTTCAAGCGTGGGCTGCACGTTCTTCGTGGAAGCCACGCTGCTTTTCCGCGCAGAGTCTGGGCCGCCGGCAGCTTCCAATACAGACTCTTCGTGCCGCTGAGATGGGTCGGTAGCTTGATGGCTCTGTTGTGCATTCACTTGCGCTTGCAGCGCCACAAGTTCATGTTCTATCTGTGTCATCCGCTCTGTACGCTCTTTTTCTTTTCTGCCGCGCCATCTGTAAGAGTCCCTCCACTCTGCAAACCCATCCTTCCACGTCATACCCCATGTGCCTCGTGCATGTCCAGGGTGTTCTTTTTTACCGATGGCGCATGTGAGCTGGTCATTCTCTCTGTCAGGATGGAAGGTCCTGGCGTCTGTTTCCTCGTATGTCGTGATGAGTTCAGTGACGGGTTTGGCAAGGAGGGTTGGAAAGATACACAATCCTGTTTCTGGGTTCAACCTTGCCCCGATTCCGTAGAACCAAGTCTTTGCACGTAGGTCCTACCCATCTGTCTGGGGTGTGATCCCTCTAGCGCGCAGGGCCTTATCAACTTCCTCCCACTTAGGCCTCTGAGATATGTAGCCACATGACCCCGTCCTCTGGTGATATTCCTTATTCTGGGCATTTAGCGTATTGGTTTCTGACCTCTTTTTAGCTATAACACCTTCCTTATATGCCATAAATTCGGGCCAGTGAGGTCTTATCTTCGCATAATATGCGTCTTCGAAATTTGGAGTCTCGCGAGCTTTGACAAATTTGTTCAATTTTGTCTTCCAGTTGTGGAAAGCGTCAGCCATCTTCTTTAGAGTCCACTCTTTGACCTTTTCCTTCATAACCGGGTTGTTTTCATCCTCCTCTGGCGGAAGGGTGAAATTTACCAACAACGAATTCCAAAGCGTTTCTTTGGATCTTTCATCGACAAAGGTACCGTCGCCCTTCTTTGGATTATTCTAATATTCAATTATGATTGGGATTTCGTCCCTAACAAGAACTCCAGCCTGACGTACAAATTTGTCTACGGCCTTCTTGGGCTCCATCGGCCTGCCATCAACACGGACTGCTTCGATCATGAACTTTGCACGATCTTTCAACCGATGGCTCGCGCCTCGCTTGCTCTTTTTCGTAGAAGAAGATGGTTGCTGGCTGGTCGATCCAGAGGGCTAAAAGAAGAAAGAAGCGTTAATTAATACATGTAGAAGAAGATTGTTGGTGGAAGTCAGCAGAGGCTTAATCAATGCATATACCTCGCCGGACTTTGTAATCACTAAATTGCGTTTACCGGAGTCTTCATCTTCTCCATGACTACTTGAGCTGTCATCATGTACCTCCAAGTTCAGATATTGTAAGGTGTCATCATCAATAATGTTCTCCATTATTTCTTCTTCTTCAAGGTTTCTACTAAGTGGATCCATAGTTTCTAAAACAAATAATATTATCTAGAGTAAGAGAGTAAACATTCAAGTGGACTTGGATTCATACAAAAATATACATATTATTCATACAAAAATACACAAATAAATACACAAATTAAATTAAAACCCTAAGGATGCTTGATCATTTTAAACGAGTTCCGAGTGGTCCAAACCCTAATTCAGAGAAATCCCGGATGCATATGAGAGGGGCTAGCTACAGTGGCTAACCGGAGGCTGGCGGCGTTGGAGAGCGACCTAGGGCGCGCGAGGTAGCTTGATACGGCCTACCTAAAACGGGCGTTGTTCGAAAGAGGAGGCCGAGGTAAGCATTATAGTGTCGACGCCGCCTCAGTATGGTCACCGGAGCGACGACAGAGACGGCAAACAACTTGGCAGAGTAGATACAATGTGGAGGGGATATCCCTTTTATAAAGCAGATCAAAATAAGCAATAAAAACCGCGGAGAAGCCACGACGCTCGCCAAAGAGCTGCCCGCGCATTCCACCTTCTTCTAAGGCCGCCACCGACATTCGCGAACTCTAGCCACCACTCTGACGACCAACGACACATCGCATCGCCGAAGAGAGGGACGCCGTGCCGTCGTTGTCAGCGGACACACCTACAACCCGAGAAGGACCATGCATACCCCGACATCGCTGGCATACTATACCGCCATGGCCACCACCGGAGCTCGCACCACCTAGGCCGCCCCTGCAGCCGAGAGGGGAGGTCGTCCCCGTACACTAAACTACAGTAAATAACGAGAAAATTACAAAAAACCACCACAATTGAGGCTAGGATTTCAAAATACCACCAAAAAATTTCAAAATTTCAAAAAGCACTGGATTTGGGGCAATAGGTTGCACATAGCACTGATCTAGTTTCGACGCGGTTCTAACGATGAATCTGACCGGTGGGAACCGGTGGTCAGGCCGACTTGGCCGTGTTTATTTACCAAAACACCTCCACATATTATAAATTCTAATCTTAGGTCCTTTTTTTCTATTTTTCAATTCCTTTTTTATTTATCTATTTTTTTTCTAATCATTGAGGAGGTCGCCGCCGTGGCACGCAGAATGCCGGAGGCAGCGTTGACGCTGGAACCGACAAGCGGGATGTAGCGGCGCTGGCGGCAGGGCGATGCTTTGGCTGGGCGGAGAAGCTGTCCGCCGGCGGGGAGCAGCCATGGGTGAGCGCCGGACGAGCAGCCAGTTTCTAGCTATTGGCGAGCGCCGAAGCGCCGACTAGCGCGTCGCAGACCGCACGACGGGCATAGCGGGCAGAGAAGCACGGGCATGGTGGAGCCCCGTTGACTCTGGTCGGAGCTCGCCGGCGACTCCACTCCACAGCGCTGCCCGCCCGTTAGCTAGGAGGGCGGGCGGTAGCTCGGCGGCGGAGCGGTCAGCGAGGTCACGTGCGGGCGAAGGTCGAGAAGCATGGCGGCGGAAACTCGGACCTGGCGGCCGGCTGGTCGGAGCTCGCCCGCGCCCCTGTTGGCTAGAGGAGAGGAGGACGGGGCGGCAGCCGACGAGCTAGGTCTCGAGCGGGTGGAGGCCGAGAAGCATGGGCGCGACGTACCTGGCCGGAGCTGGCTGGAGCTCGCCGGCAGGGAGCGATGGTGGCGACATGCATGGAAGGCGGCGACGGAGGACAGGACGGAGGCGATGGAGGACGCGACGACGAGCTCCTCTGTTCGTTCTTGTTCGATCGATCTGGCTGGGGGAAGAGAGGAAGGGGAAGGCGCGCATTTAATACCCCCTATTTAACACCGGCTCGGGCCTAGAACCGGTGTTAAAGGGGGGGGAATTCGTTTCGCGCGCACCCCGCCCTTTAACACCGGTTCCAGCCACGTACCGGTGTTAAAGGCTCGCGAAACGAAATAAATGCGCCCCCCCTTTAACACCGGTTCGTGGCTGGAACCGGTGTTAAAGGGGGGGCATTTATTTCATGCATTAAAGGGGCATTTTTAATTCAAAAAATAGGATATGAATTTAGAAAATTCATATCTTTTTCATTTCAACTCAGAAAAATATGAATAATATATCATAATTTTCAGAAAAATAATATCTATCCATTCATGTAAAAACATTTTATATTTACTTTAGATGAAATTTTTCAAAATGATTAAAACACTTACATATAAATTTTGATTATTCAATTCAAAAAAAAAATTGTCAAATCCTAAAACTTTGAACATAAGAAATATTAAGCATCTAAAAAGGAATCTAACCCTATTTTCTTAGAGAAAATCATATTTTAATGCCGCATCTTTTGTATTAACATTTTTGAATTGATTGGATATTTAAATGCCGCATCTTTTGTATATACTTGAATCTGACCAAGCCTCGCTCAACTTGCATTGGATTTTTGATAAAATAGCATATTGTGAACCTAAAAATGATTTTTGTAAAAAATCATGAGCATCGTATCATGTACCTGTAGTTCATATCTGACCCACTTCCTGTCGATTCGACAGGAATTTGTCTTTTCACCAGAGGTGGACGGAAAGGTTTCAGATCTCCCTGTTGGTACATTGTCCATATAAGGTGGTCTAGTATTTTTGTAAAATGTGTTGGTGGTTTTTTGAATTAACCATTTGGTGGTTGCTTCACAAAACCGTTCGTTTTTTATGCTCGGAAAATAGAAAATGCCTTTTTGGTGCGAGCAAAAGGAAAACTTCCTCTTGCAACATTGTTTTCCATGCCATGATGCACATGTATGCACAATATGGCCATATTATCACAAACTATGCCTTGATTCTAGCCATAACATTGGTCATTTGACCCGAAAGCCAAGAAACCTCGAATAAGATAGGTCATTTTGTGAAGGTTTTTTTGAGACATAATCAATATACCAAGTTTGAGATTTTTCCTTCTAACTATGTCACATAATATAACACCACGCGAAGGTTTCGCACTGTTTCGATCTTTTTTTATTTTTTATCCCTGTTTTAAACTATCGTCAAACTTTGTCGAACAACGGGCATGAAGATTCTTAGCTCGGGGCCAAGCCTCGCTCAACTTGCATTGGATTTTTGATAAACTAGCATATTGTGAACCTAAAAATGATTTTTGTAAAAAATCATGAGCATCGTATCATGTACCTGTAGTTCATATCTGACCCACTTCCTACCGATTCGGCAGGAATTTGTATTTTTCAGCAGAGGTGGACGAAAAGGTTTCAGATCCCCCTGTTGGTACATTGTCCATATAAGGTGGTCTAGTATTTTTGTAAAATGTGTTGGTGGTTTTTTGAATTAGCCATTTGGTGGTTGCTTCACAAAACCGTCCGTTTTTTATGCTCGGAAAATGAAAAATGCCTTTTTGGTGCGATAAAAAGGAAAACTTTCTCTTGCAACATTGTTTGCCATGCCATGATGCACATGTATGCACAATATGGCCATATTATCACAAACTATGCCTTGATTCTAGCCATAACATTGGTCATTTGACCCGAAAGCCAAGAAACCTCGAATGAGATAGGTCATTTTGTGAAGGAGATAGAACTGGAATTAAAATACAGAATGCAACTAATAGTAAGTTACATAAAGCACGACTGAAAATTAAGATACATAAAAGAACTGAAAATTAAGATACATGGCCAGATTAAGTAACAATCGGCCGAACTTGTTTCGGAATGTTGGAGTGATTCAGTCATGCTCCTGCCTACACCTGTAATACTCGCCACTGTAGTCGTCGTACTCGCCGCCGCCGTCATCGCTGTCGTCGTCGGGGTCGCCGTAATTGAACCTTGAAGGCTGAGTACGCGTGGGCTGGACTTGAGGGTAGCGCAGACGGGGGTTAGAGTCGGCGGCAGTGTCATAGGCCATGACGCTCTGGAGAGTCCGACCGCGCCACCATAGCCGACGGCCGGCCTCGTTGAAGTTAGGAGGAGGTGGGCCGTCCTCCTCGTGCCTGGCGAGCGCCCTCTCACGCCGATCCACGAAGAAGGCTTCCCAAGTAGGGAAATAGTCGGGATGCCATCTGGGATTCCTCCGCTGCTCCGGCGTGAGCTCGAAGTAGTAGTGGTTCGTGATGGCCATCCGGCGCGCCACACCTAGAGGGACAGGAGGAACCGGCACGCCTCCGGCGCTCAGCATCCAGCCGACGGGGACACAGTAGCCCGGCGGGCAGGGGTAGTTCGAGGCGCAAAGCGCCTCCGCCTCCCTGGGGGTTAGTGCTACGGTGGAAGCCATGGGAAAGAGTGATGAGGTTGCAGATATGAGTCTAGAGATGTGCAATGACAATGGAGGCCAACCCTACATATATATATAGTGAACTGGCGGGAAGAACTGGAGGGAAGAACTGGCGGGAAAAAATGGCGGGAAGAAAAATGGCGGGAAAAAATGGCGGGAAGAAAAATGGAGGGAAGAAATAGAAGGAAGAAAAATGGCTCATTTAATACATATACTGTTAACAGAAGAAATATGACATTGTTCTAAAAATGGGACGGTTGGAGGGATTTCAGGCTGGGCCAGGCAGCACTAATGATAGGGGTGAGTGTCGACATTATGTCGTGCGGCGTGTACCTTGTCCCGGATGGTGTCACCAACCGAGACTAAAGATGAACCTTTAGTCCCGGTTGGAGACATGAACCTTTAGTCCCGGTTGGAGAGTCAGCACTAATAATAGGGGTGAGTGTCGACATTATTTCGTAAGTGTCGACACTATGCCGAGCTGCTTGTACTATAAATAGGCATCCTTGTGAGTCCAGTCCTCCAACCAGTTTGAGGCATCTCCAAGATGGTTTTTGAGAGCATAGACACCACTATGGCCAGTTTCAGGGAGATGCCGACAGAGCCCAGTCCTCCGGCATCTCCGAGAAACTGGTCATAGAGGCACTCCCTAATATGTGAAATTAGTTAGCTCCCAGGTGTATTGATGTAGTTAGAGAAGTTACAAGCTGCAAGATGGTTTTCGAGAGCAGGGACACCACTACGAACAGTTTCAGGGAGATGCCGACGGAGCCCAGTCCTCCGGCATCTCCAAGAAACTGGTCATAGAGGCACTCCCTAATATGTGACCGCGTGCGTTTGGAGATCAGATCTTAATGGTAAGTACGAATCGGGACAACTTCTTCTCATAGTCCCGGTCCATCCACAAAACAATACTAACACTCAAGACATTTATTAATATTAAAAACTGAGATTACAAAACCGGTCCCCCTATATATAGTCCCAGTCAATCCACAAACCGCGAAAGATATCCTTCGGTCAAGCCACAAACCGTGAAAGACATGAACTAGAGTTACATAATATGAGCATGAACTTCTTGGCATATGTCCTTCCTTATGATCGCTTCAGACGTAACCATGGAGCATCTTCTTTACTTAAAGGAATGCTTGGGTCAGTTTTCACTGTGAAGGGCGGAATTTCATCAAACTTATTATAATCTTCTGACATGTCTGTCTTGTCCTCGATTCCCATGATGTTTCTTTTCCCTGAAAGAACTATGTGATGCTTTGGCTCATCATATGATGTATTCGTTTGCATATTTTTTCTTTTTTTGGTCTGGAGGACATGTCCTTCACATAGAAAACCTGAGCCACATCATTGGCTAGGACGAATGGTTCGTCTAAGTTCTTGTCTACCTTCATAAGATTGTTGAGATCCACCGTTGTCATTCCGTACTTCTTGTCTACCTCAACCCCTCCTCCTGTTAGCTTGACCCATTTGCATCGAAACAAGGGGACCTTAAAATTAGGTCCATAGTCAAGTTCCCATATCTCCTCTATGAACCCATAATACGTGGTCTTCTGTCCATTGTCTTCTGCTGCATAGAAGCGGACACCACTATTTTGGTTGGTGCTCTTTTTATCTTGGCCTATCGTGTAAAATGTATTCCCATTTATCTCGTACCCTTGGAAAATACAGACAGTCGAAGATGGTGTCCTGGCCAACAAGTACAACTGATCCCCAACAGTGGAGTTATTCGTGAGAAGTCTTTGCAGCCAGCCGCCAAAACTCGCCATGTGTTCACTTATAATCCATTCATCAGACTGCCCCGGGTGTTTGATGCATATTAAATTCTTGTGTTCATTGATATATAGGGCAACCAAGATAGATCTTTGTAAAACCGTGTAGTGTGCTTGATTGAGAGAATGCCCGTCCCTACATATCATTGCTTTACATCCTAGGGTGCCTTTTCCACGCAGTCTTCCCTCATGTCGTGATTCTGGAACACCAATCGCCTTAAGGTCAGGAATAAAATCAACACAGAACTCAATGACCTCCTCTGTTACATAGCCCTTGGAGATGCTTCCTTCTGTCCTAGCACGGTTGTGAACATATTTCTTTAAGACTCCCATGTACCTCTCAAAGGGGAACATATTGTGTAGAAATACAGGACCGAGAATGGCAATATCTTCTACTAGGTGAACCAGGAGATGCGTCATAATATTGAAGAAGGATGGTGGGAACACCAACTCAAAGCTGACAAGACATTGGGCCACATCTGTTTGTAACCCTGGTAGGATTTCTGGATCAATTACCTTCTGAGATATTGCATTAAGGAATGCACATAGCTTCACAATGGGTACTCGAACATTTTCAGGTAGAAGCCCCCTCAATGCAATCGGAAGCAATTGTGTAATAATCACGTGGCAGTCATGAGACTGCAGGTTTTGGAATTTTTTCTCTGTCATATTTATTATTCCCTTTATATTTGACGAGAAGCCAGACGGGACCTTGATACTGCTCAGACATTCAAAAAATATTTCCTTCTCTGCTTTGGTAAGAGCGTAGCTGGCAGGAGTTAAGTGGCATCGTTTACCCTTCTCGTTCTCAGGATGCATAGGCTCTTCAGGGGCTTTCAGACGTTGCTGGTCCTGCCGTGCTTCCGGTGTATCTTTTGTCTTTCCATACACTCCTAGAAAGCCTAGCAGGTTCACGCAAACATTCTTCGTCACGTGCATCACGTCGATTGAAGAGCGGACCTATAAGACTTTCCAATAGGGTAGGTCCCAAAATATAGATTGCTTCTTCCACATGGGCGCATGTCCGACATCGTAATTCGGAACAGATAGACTGCCAGGACCTTTTCCAAAGATTACTTCTAGGTACTTGACCATACCAAATACCTCCTCACCGGTACAGAGGACAGGCTTCCTCCGGGGTTCTGCCAGACGTTTGAAATGCTTGCCTTTCTTTCTTACTAGATGCAGGTTCGGAAGAAATCGGCGATACCCTAGGTACACAACCTTCTTACATTTATCCAAATATACACTTTCAGTCTCATCTAAACAGTGTGTGCATGCGTTGTATCCCTTGTTTGTCTGCCCTGAAATGTTACTAAGAGCAGGACAATCATTGATGGTTACGAAAAGCAATGCTCGTAGGTCAAATGGCTCCCCTTTGTACTCATCCCACATACGTACACCTGGTTTGGACCACAGCTGTAAAATTTCTTCAACTAATGGCCTTAGGTACACATCAATGTCGTTGCCGGGTTGCCTCGGGCCTTGGATGAGCACTGGTATCATAATGAACTTCCTCTTCATACACAACCAAGGAGGAAGGTTATAGATCATAGAGTCACATGCCAAGTGTTGTGACTGCAGCTCTGCTCACCAAAAGGATTCATGCCGTCTGTACTTAGACCAAACCTTAAGTTCCTTGCGTCACGTGCGAAGTCCGGGTACTCTCGCTCGACTTTTCTCCACTGTGACCCATCAGCGGGGTGTCTCAACATCACGTTTTTCTTACGGTCTTCCATGTGCCATCGCAACAACTTGGCATGCTCTTTATTTCTGAAGAGACGTTTTAATCGTGGTATTATAGGAGCATACCACATAACCTTGGCAGGAACCTTCTTCCTAGGGGCCTCGCCCTCAACATCGCCAGGATCGTCTCGTCTGATCTTATACCGCAGTGCAGTGCATACCGGGCATGCATCCAAATTCTCGTACTTCTCACCACGGTAGAGGATGCAGTCATTCATGCAGGCATGTATCTTCTGCACGTCTAATCCTAGAGGGCAGACAACCTTCTTTGCTTGGTATGTACTGTCGGCCAACTCATTATTTCTTGAAATAAGATTCTTCATTTTTACCAACAACTTTGAAAATGCGCTGTCAGTCACACCGTTCTCTGCCTTCCATTGCAGCAAATCCATGTGGTACCTAGATTTTTGTGGCCATCTTCGCAAGTTGGATACAAAAATGTTTTGTGATCCTTTAACATCTGCTCCAGCTTCTCCTTCTCCTTTTCAGTTTTACATTCTTCCTTTGCATCAGTAATGGCCCGACCAAGATCGTCATCAGCGGGCCCATCTGCTGCCTCTTGATCTTCATTATCTACCCACGTTGCAGTATCATCATATTCAGGATACATATTATGATAGTTGTCATCATCCTCTTCTTCTTCGTTGTCTTCCATCACAACCCCTTTTTCTCCGTGCTTGGTCCAACAATTATAGCTGGGCATGAAACCGGATCGAAGCAGGTGGGCGTGAATGGTTCTGGTATTTGAGTAGTCTTTCTTGTTCTAACAGTGAACACACGGACAACACATAAAACCATTGTGACCACGGTTTGCATTAGCCACAACGATGAAATTTTGGAGGCCTGTAATGTACTCAGAAGTGTGGCGGTCACCGTACATCCATTGCTGGTTGATCTGCATTAATATGTAGTATATATCAAAAATTAATAGGGAGATGACCATTTATATATATAGTACATCCATGACACATGAAATGATAGTTGCCGACCTTGACCGAGAAGGAAAGAGCAACGAGAAAACTTATTTTGAGTTCTCGGGCATTTCACCGAACACCTCTTGTGCATATGAAAAAAACACAAACTAGCACTCTTCACACCCTCTTGCTAGGCTCCAAAATGAGATAGTGAAAAAATGGAAGAGTGGGGTGTGGGCTGCGGTGTCTTATATAGCCCCCCTTTAACACCGATTCAAGCCACCAACCGGTGTTAAAGGGGGGGGGGGGGGCTGCACGGGCCACTGTTGTAGGGTCCTTTAACACCGGTTCGTGGCACAAACCGGTATTAAAGGGGGGCTCCTTTTTTGCCGTACGGGCCACGCTGGTACGGCCCCCCCTATAACACCGGTTCGTAGAAGAACCGGTGTTAAAGCACTTTTCCAGGATCAACAAAAAGCCTCGTTTCCACTAGTGGCAATTAATCAAATTTTATCTTGGTAGTAGCAAAATGGCCCTCCAGTCTAATAACCCCGAACAGATGGAGTAGTTCGTATGGATAGAATTCATCATGTGTAAGGCTATACGATATATAGCATTAGTGAAGAATGATTACATCTGGGCTCATTAGATTTGTCAACTTGCAAGTTCTGAAATAAATCTGAAAAATGTAATGTATGGTTATTGTTGAGCTTGGCAGATAATATGGTAGAGGCTGGTTTACCTTTTAGGCTTTACTTCCTATTGTAGCAAACATTATGCTTTGGTACATCCCCTTTTATCCAAATGAAAAAAAATCAGTGGTCTCTTGTAAGGCCGGAAATTTTGACCTTTTAAAAACTAATTTCCAGGTATTTTTAACTTCCGTATTAAATGTCCCTCCGTATGAATTGTGATAGTACCTGCAAGGGTATATAATCTAAAGTTTTTAAAAATAAAGTAAAATAATAAAAGGCAAAATAATCTAAAGTTGTAGAAAATTTAGAGTTTTGTAAGAAAAACTATTTTGAACAAGCTAGGGATGTTTCAAAAATGTTATTTAAAATACGAAAGTTTGAAAATTGGAATGACAAAAAATTAGATAGTTCCATGGGTTATAAGAAATTAATTTAAAAATTCATATAAAATTTGAATGGCTTGTCTGAAATATTATGAACTTCTACCACATTAGTATTCTGGTTGTACCATACTTTCTGATTACAATATAATGTGCGAGAACCGTTCTCATGTTATCACTAAAACAAATTTTAGTACGTTGAGAACCGAATGTAGGTTGTTTGGAACATGAATGATCAAGAATATATTGTTTTGCAGTTTAAATACCAATTGGAAACTTAACTTTTGAAAACAATACTCTCTCCTTTAGATACACTCCAAAATGAGTGAACCTAAACACTAAAACATATCTATATACATGGGTTTTAGAAAAAAGCTAGAATGTTTTATATTAGTGAACAGAGAGAGTAATTGATATTTTCTCGTGATAATAATAATGACCATATCACACAAATCGGACAGCTTAAACCAACAGGCAGAGTGACAGAATACCATGAACAGCTGTTTTTATTACATTTATAGACGATGCAAATATAACAGAAACGTAGTACGAAAGACCATAAATACACGCATACGATCGATCGAGCAGCAAAGCATCAAAGCACCGAACACGTACGTACTTAAGTGTCCTATTTCGGTGGGAACTTGGTCTTGATGCGCTCCACAACGCCGGCGTCGGTCTGCAGCGCGCGCGCCAACACGTCGGTCGGCACCGCTCCGAACATCGCCGCCGCGGCCGGCTGAGTGCCAGGGAGCTGGCTGTCAAACGCCGAGATGGCCACGGCCGGCGCCGGGCCGACGCTGCGCTCGTAGTGCACCAGTCCACGCGGGAACACGAAGACCCCGCCCTTGGGCACCGCCCGGGTAATGAGCCTGTTCCCCGTGGTGATGAAACCCACCTCCAGGGCGCCATCCACGACGAAGATGATCTTGGTGGCGCGTGGGTGGGCGTGCGGCGGGTTCACGCCGCCCCACGGCGCGTAGTCGACGCGCGCCATGGACACGCCCAGCGTGTTGAGCCCGGGCACCTTCTCGACGTCCGCCACCGTCACAACAGAGCCCATCGGGTTGCCGCCGCCGTAGACGTCGGCGGACTTCACCAGCCCGCCGAAGAAGAAGTCGTCCACGGTCACGTTCTCCGGCCTCTTGCAAGGGTACCCGTTGACCCGCAGCGCTGCATCCCACACACAACACACACATAGAGATCAGCGACCAAACGAAATGCGAAATGCAAGATTTCAGTGATCTTGAGCATCACTCACGGCCCTGGAGAGACTTATAGTCGGCGACGCAGATGTCCTGGAGCATGTCAGGGTCGCCGGCGAGCAGTGGAGCGGCGAGGGCCAGGATGGCGGCGCAGGCGGCGAGGAGGACAGTGAGGAGCCTGGCCATGATTTCGATTTAATCAGGTTTGGTACTACTTTCCTGCGTGAGCTAGCTCTAGGTGGCTAATTAGGTTTCAGTAGTCAGGAACTTTTGGGTTGATGAAGAGGAGAGTGTGCGAGGTGGTATTTATAGATGTCGCAGTAGTTGGTGATTCAGTTAGCTTGATGACGACGTGATCGATTGGTCATGCGTCGAGTTAACCAATTAGGTATAAGAAGAGAATCTGTAATTAACTTGATTAATTGGGTTTGGTTGCTAGTTAAGGCAATGTACGTGAGACGTGCAAGGTAGTGAACATGTTACTTCTTTATTTTTTTGGGTACAAACAGTGTTGCGTGTCACGTCTAGTGTCCGTTCAAATCGTGCGTGTTATCCATGCAAACTAGCACGCATAAATTGCACATGTGTATGTTTTCTGAAAATTGACTCAAATTTTGATTGTTGAACTAGAATGCATTTCCCAGTGTTTATTGATCTATGACATGACGCTAAGTATTGTGATCCATTTTTTTTTGGAAAAATTGAAAATCATATTTCCGACTTACAAACAATATTGAAAACAAATTATAGGATGTAGCCAGTAATGTATATAAAAAATGTGCGAAATATCAACTGAAAAAATGTTTATTTTGAGCTACACAAAAATGACAAAAATGTGATCTGAGTATAGTGATTTCAAATCTAAAAAATAAAAACTGCTAAACTGTTTATTTTGTGTAGCTCAGAATACAAAACATTTTGAATTGAGACGTTGCATATAGGATACACCATTAGCTACTTTCAGGATTTTGTTTCTCAAATTTTTGGAAACTTCATATATGATTTTTATTTTATTTACTATGCAGGGAACATTAGAGTTTGGGATCAAAAGGAGTTCCCGGTACTTGCCCATATATCTGTTGTGTACAGATAACATATATCGCGTACACACAAGTTGCCTTCTTAATTTCAAGCATGTCTGGAGGTAATGTTCTGCTTCCTAATTTCAAGCTTGCTCACATTGGGCTTGCTTGGCGGGAATTCCTAAAACTTAGGTGCTTGATTTTTTTGAGGGGTGCTTGATTTCTTTTTCAGTTTCGATCATTTTGTTGCTGAACTGTGTTTTAATCTTTTTTCTGTAAATCTCGCTCACTCTGGGCAGTCCCTACATTTGTGTTCTTTTATTTACACATTGCAATAAAATATGAAGATCTAAACTACTACATAAATATTAATTGATCCTCCGCCATAGGACATATTTTTTTATAATGGTCCCGGTGCACGTTTCCTTGTAAAATTCTAGCAACAAGCAGTATTTGTAATTTTTGCAATAATACAAAAAGATCACAAACATACACTACAGGAAAAATTTGCTACGTCGACGGCCGGCTGCCGTCGGCACAGCGCCAAATTGCCGTCGGCACAGGCATACGTCCTCGTCGGCACAGCTACGTGGCCGTCGGCACAACCCTCCCCCTCGGCTTAGCGTCTTCCAGTGGGTCCCGCGTGTTAGTCAACGGCGTCTTGACTAACGGTTCAGACTGGAGTTACGCCGACGGCCAAGCCGTCGGCACAGGAATGGAGCTACGCCGACGGCATAGCCTAAAATATTTTTTATTTTTTTTATTTCTTAATTTTTTTTATTTTTTTTATTTTTTTTAATCTTTGACTCCTTAATCTCCAGCTTTAATCATTTTAACACTATTTATAGTTAATAATTGATTAAATTGTAGTTTTAGTCAAAGTTCCCGTTCGGTCACCCATCCTAACACTACTCCAGCTCTAGCACGCTTAACTTCCTCGTTCGTTTAGAATTTCTCCCCGCAAAGCAATTTACTTATTATTGTCAATACTATGATATCATTCCTATTAACTCTTATATCATCATGTCATATGGTTGTATTTTTTGAAATTACAAGCAATTATTTAAGTAAACAACAATGAATAAGTAAAAATATTATTGAATTCAAATAAAAATATAATGATTTTATTTTTATTTAATATGGAATAATTAATATATTTAAATATGTAAATCAGAATTCGGCAAATAATATGTCTAAATTGATTATAAAAATGAGAGGAATCCAAATATGATATCAATATCAACTTATCACAAACTATGCCGTGATTCTTATCATAATTTCATTTGTCTGTTTAAAACGGCACGCATAGAGATTCTTAGCTCGGGGTTGAGGCTCGCTAAACTTAAAGTGGATCTACGATGAAACAACATATTTTGAACTTAAAAATGATTTTTGTAAAAAATCATGAGCATCCGATCATGTACCTGTAGTTCATATCTGACCTACTTCCTACCGATTCGGCAGCAATTTGTCTTTTTCACCAGGGATAGACGGAAATGTTTGAGATCCCAGTGTTATGAAATTATCCATGTAACGTGGTCTAGTATTTTTTAAAAATGTGATGATAGTATTTTTAATTAGCCATTTGGTGGTTGCTTCACAAAACCGTCCGTTTTTTGCACTCGGAAAATGGAAAATGGCTTTTTGGTGCGACGAAAAGGAAAACTTTCTCCTGAAACATTGTTCGCCATCCCATGATGCATACTTATGCATAATATGGACACATTATCACAAACTATGCCTTCATTCTAGCCATAACATTGGTCATTTGACCCGAAAGTCAAGAAACCTCGAACGAGATAGGTCATTTTGTGAAGGTTTTTTTTTTGAGACATAATCAATATACCAAATTTTATATTTTTTCTTCTAACTATGTCACATAATATGACACCACCCGAAGGTTTCACGTTGTTTGGATCGTTTTTGAATTTATGATGTCCGTTTTAAACTATCGTTAAACTTTGTCGAATGGCGGACATGAAGATTCTTAGCTCGGGGCTGAGGCTCGCTAAACTTGAAGTGGATCTATGATGAAACAACATATTTTGAACCTAAAAATTATTTTTGTAAAAAATCATGAGCATCCGATTAAGTACCTGTAGTTTATATCTGACCCACTTCTTGCCGATTCGGCAGGAATTTGTCTTTTTCACCAGGGATATACGGAAATGTTTAAGATCCCCGTGTTATGAAATTATCCATGTAAGGTGGTCTAGTATTTTTGAAAAATGTGACGGTAGTATTTTTAATTAGCCATTTGGTGGTTGCTTCACAAAACCGTCCATTTTTTGCACTCGGAAAATGGAAAACGGCTCTTTGGTGCGACGAAAAGGAAAACTTTCTCCTGAAATATTGTTTGCCATCCCATGATGCATACTTATGCATAATATGGACACATTATCACAAACTATGCCTTCATTCTAGCCAAAACATTGGTCATTTGACCCGAAAGTCAAGAAACCTCGAACGAGATAGGTCATTTTGTGAAGTTTTTTTGAGACATAATCTATATACCAAGTTTGATATTTTCCTTCTAACTATGTCACATAATATGACACCACGCGAAGGTTTCACGTTGTTTGGATCGTTTTTGAATTTATGATGCCCGTTTTAAACTATCGTTAAATTTTGTCGAAGGGCGGACATGAAGATTCTTAGCTCGGGGCTGAGACTCGCTAAACTTGAAGTGGATCTATGATGAAACAACATATTTTAAACCTAAAAATGATTTTTGTAAAAAATCATTAGCATCTTATCATGTACATGTAGTTCATATCTGACCCACCTCCTGCCGATTCGGTAGGAATTTGTCTTTTTCACCAGGGATAGACGGAAATATTTAAGAACCCCGTGTTATGAAATTATCCATATAAGGTGGTCTAGTATTTTTGAAAAATGTAATGATAGTATTTTGAATTAGCTATTTGGTAGTTGCTTCACAAAATCGTCCGTTTTTTGCACTCGGTAAATGGAAAACGGCTTTTTGGTGCGACGAAAAGGAAAACTTCCTCCTTGAACATTGTTCGTCATCCCATGATGCACACATATGCATAATATGGACACATTATCACAAACTATGCCTTCATTCTAGCCATAACATTGGTTATTTGACCCGAAAGCCAAAAAACCTTGAACGAGATATGTCATTTTGTGAAGGTTTTTTGAGACATAATAAATATACCAAGTTTGATATTTTTCCTTCTAACTATGTCACATAATATGACACCACACGAAGGTTTCACGTTGTTTGGATCGTTTTTGAATTTATAATACCCGTTTTAAACTATATATAATGTTTTATGTTTCACTTATTTTTTTCATAAATGTGTAATATTTGAGTGTAGATAGATAGGTCTTATTTTTTGCAAATTTTGATATATTATTTGTATTTTTCTGAATTAGAATGATTTAGTTATGATTTTTCAAAAAATAATGAGATAAAATCCAAAAAATATGAAGGCCTACGCCGACGGCTAGGCCGTCCGCACAGACCAAATAAAATTTTTCAAAGGCCGTCGGCACAGCTTGTCTGCCTAACGCCGTTTCCATCGCCGTGTCTAAACTGGGGCTACGCCGAGGGCTATACCTATGCCGAGGGCCACCGTCGGCACAGCCCTCTGTACTATGCCGACGGCCCGCTACGCCGACGGCTACCGTCGGCACCGTCACCTACGCCGACGGCCGTCACCTACGCCAACGGCCAGGCTGGTCAGCTGGCGGCCAGGAAGGTTGCTACGCCGACGGCCCCGACATTTGGCCGTCGGCGTAGCCGGCCGGCCGTCGGCACCTTAAGTCTTTCCTGTAGTGATATGCAGCATATTGACTTGGACATACTCATGAATTTTCGTAAAATAATAGGAACAATTTTCTAAGTTTCTTATGCAAATTGACTTGGACATACTCATGCATATTAGAATAATAAAGTTTGTGTTAAAGGATTGAGCAGAATTATCTTATTTCTATCTTTCAGAGGTTTCAGTGTACCTAGCTTCTAAAATCCGCTTGTCCGAAGCTTGGTTTCAAAATTCGCTCTAATTGTGTATCTGAATAAGTAGATTTTGTATATCACACGTGGATATGTTAAAAGTGTGTGCTGGATTTAAACGTCAGATTGGAATTCCACCAAAATAACATGAGCTATACTTCCTTGACATATGCAACATCACATTAGCAAGAATCGGCTACGAACACATACAAGGAAAAGTTACACTGAAACTGACGAGCTCCATTACTATACATGCACAAATACAGATATGTCAATCGCAAAGAAACTGCACCCAAATGAACAGAAACAACACTTTTACAGCGACCTCGTCATTATTGCGGCAGAGCGTAGACAGAGGCGACCCAACAAACATCAAGCAGTACGCCTAGTACTTGGGCTGGAACTTGGACTTGATGGCCTCCACCACGCCGCTGTCGATCTCGAGCGCCCTGACCAGCACGTCGGTTGGAAGAGGCGGCGCCGCTCCGAACAGAGCCATGGCGACGGACTGCGTGCCTGGAAGCTGGCTGTTGAAAGCTGAGATGGCCACGGCCGGAGTGCCGCCGTTGTTCCGCTGGAAGTGGACGAGGCCGCGAGGGAAGACGAATAGCTCGCCCTTGCAGACGGTGCGTGCGAAGAGCTTGCCGGAGGTGGTGATGAAGCCGACGTCAAGGGAGCCCTCGAGCACGAAGATGATCTCGGTGGCGCGCGGGTGCGTGTGCGGCGGGTTCACGCCCCACGGCGCGTAGTCGACACGGGACATGGACACGCCTAGCGTGTTGAGCCCCGGGAGCTTCTCCACGTTCGCCGTCGTCACCGCTGAACCGACCGGGTTTCCGGTGTTTCCCGATGCAGCCAACACACCGGAGAAGAAGTCCTCCGCCGTCACGTTCTCCGGCCTCTTGCACGGGAACCCGTTCAGCCGCAATGCTGCAATAATTGCACTCTCAGATGTCATGGCACATTGGCACTAATTGTTCATGATCCACTAGCTGTACATGTAACCTTGGAACGATGAGTATGCATGGAAAATCATCAGACTTACGTCCTTGGAGGGACTTGTAGTCGGCGACGCAGAAGTCCTGGAGCATGTCGGGGTCGCCGGCGAGCAATGGCGCCGCCAGGGCCAGGAGCACGGCGCAGGCGGCGAGGAGGACAACTGGGAACTTGGCCATGATTTCTAGTTAATCAGGTTTGGTAGTATGAGCTGCTCGTGGGCTAGCTGTATGCTTGATGAAAAGGCGAGTTTGGGAGGTGGTATTTATAGATCTTGTGATTCAGTTAGCTTGATGACGACGTACGTGATCGGTTGATCGATTGGTCATGTGTCTAGTTAACCAATTAGGTGTAATAAGAAAATTTCTTCATATACCGATCGATTGGGTTGGTAGAGCTAGATAGCTATTTAAGGCGATGCTGTACTTGAGACGTGCATTATAATGAACAGTGTGACTTCTTTTTTGGGCCAAATCGTGGCCGTACCATGCAAACTGCTAGCACCCATGAAAAAAACTTTATTAAAAAATGTGAAATTCACTTTTCATCTCGTGTATATGCGTGCTCCTTTAGAAAAAGTATATTATTTCACATCATTCAAAAAATTCCAAAAAATCGAATGTGCATCTCCACATTCTATGAGATCGCATATAATTTTGTGAAACCCTACATTCTTTATGGACTGCATGAGAAAGACGAAAAAAATGTGGCGTGACAAGTCTCATTTTACACAAAATTTTACCTTTTTTATGCAGACCACACAAAAATTCAATCTAACGTGAAACGACTTGTGTGCACCTAGAATATGGAGATATATGCGCTGGTATTTATTTTGAATCTTTTAACATGTAAAAACACTTGTAAAATACAATTTAAAAAAGAACATATGCACCCAAGAATCAAAACACCTCGCCTAATTGTTCAATCGGTCTGCAAGCATTGTACGCATGATATACACATACATATATAGGTTTTTACAACAACCATGAGATCGTGCCACTACAGTTTGATGAATTGGTAAAATGCCACTTATTCCAGCGTTATTGTTACTTATATCAGCGGATCAAGTTGACTCCGGCTACCATTGGCTATTGGTAACTTTCATATGTTTGAAATGTTTTCTTACATGTAGGATTTCCATTTATCTTGTTACCCATCAACATGGATGAAAAATAATAAATTTGTATGTCTTCCTGAAATTCGGGACCCACCGTATTGCCCACGAGCATCATTGGAAAATGATCAACTAACTAAGTTTGAGTGTGAGACGCCATGAACCTGAACCATGCCACGATGCCCGAGCTTTGGGCATGCCTAACGGTCACACGAGCATGTTGGTCGCGTTCCTATGATTTCGACGGCACGCCATGCATGATTTTACTGTTTTGGTACCACACTTCGATTTGGATAGCAATATTAGGCCGACTTATTTTCAGCTTATGATTCCAGAGAAGCTGGGTTTTGGGAGATTGTGGAGAGAAGCTATGGTGGGGAGAAGCTGATAGAATCTGCTGCCCTCTATTCTTTTTAGCTTCTATGTATTTTGCTTGTTTGATGAATTGAGTGGTAAAATGTCTGTAATGCCCTTAAATTTCATTTGTTTGCTAGTTTTTGATACAAATGAGATAGAAATGACTACAGAAGATTATGAATACAGACAAATGAGATGATACCATACATTGTATAATTCATTACATGTCAAAATAAAATAAAAGTCTCTCTTAGTGATTCAACAATTACAATTAGAATACTCCTCAGGCAACTAAACTTTCAGCAATTCCCTGTCGCATCCCAATTTGCTTTCACAATTTCCACCTTCTCTTTCTACATACATACCATAACAACAGGAATGAAAGATTTTACACTGTTAGCTACTGCAAGAACAATAGCAATGAAAGAACAGACAGTCACACAGGTTCATCTTTACCTAGTGCTAGTCTTTTTTCAAGTTTTAAAATTAAAGGAGATCAATATAAAATAAAACAACACAAATTTGGAATCAATATAAGGTGAAACTACACTGAAATTACACTACAAATCTGAAACTAGACTAAAAATCTTGTCTTACTATCAATGCCTAAACAACTAGAATAAAAAAATTCTTCCTTTAAAGCCGGCAGTCTCACTCTGACATTACTTGGATCCAGATTAGTCTTGGTTACAGTATACAGTATAACGTGCTAGGCCTGACATGTTCAGCGGTTCACCACTTGTTTTCCACATTGTGAAGACTGCAAACCCATTGATTATTATTTTGAATCCTATCGCCACAGTGGACTGGTAGCAATCGATCATGCAGTTTATTTACCCCAGGCCCAATATCAGGGATGTGAATCAGATTGCAGATACTACTTCCAGTGGGCACCGATGTCGTCGATGTGGACCGACGCATTGTGAAATTCAGTTTGGATGGAATGGCCAGATGCGCCGACGGCCGTCGGCTACGCCGACGGCCAAACGTCGGGGCCGTCGGCGTAGCACCGCGCACCAGCCCAGCCAGCCGTCGGCGTAAAAAGCCGTCGGCGAGCATACACTACACCGACGGTCACCCTCGGCGTAGTGGCGGCCTCGTAGCTAGCGGACGCGTGGCACATGCCGGCAGCAGACGACGCGCTTAACGGTGCCGTCGGTTAGGCGACGGCGACCCTCGGATAGCATACCGACGGCCACCCTCGGCGCATTAAATGTCGCCGACGGTCACCCTCGTAGCCTTCTATATTTCATATATTTTGTATTTGCATCAATTATTTATATATTTTTTTATTAATTGGATAATTTCGTACCCTCTGAATAGCAGTCTACACGTCCACATGAAATGTCGTTGCGCATCTTCTCACACCCCGAGAAATTTCTATATGTTTGTAAGTGTTATTATCGCATGTGGTTCTCAATAGCACTCACCACAACCACATGAAGTGCTTGCATGTGTCCCCCCTCGCATGCATGCGCTCTAACCTAGAGGCGAAGGTCCCGTACCCGTATAAGGGGGAATCTCCCGTTTAGGTGAAACCGGGTAGGATAGTGCCCCAACTTGTGAACCAACATGGTTTGACCTCACCCTATGACCTAAACAAACACAATACAAGAGAGAGCTACGCCGGGATACCCCTGTCAGAGGAACGTCTAGGGGGGTAGACGATCCGAGTGTGCACAGATATCAGGGTTTCACCGGAGGAAGACCACGAGAACATTGGAATCAGATGAGAACTTGCATGTGTCCCTAGCATATGTGTGTGTGAGTGTGGTGAGAGGTTGGTATAGGTGCTTGCATGTGTCCCCCATGTATGCGCCTAACCTAGAGGCGAAGGTTCTGCAGTATGAGGGTGGAATCTCCCGTCGAGGTGAAACCGGTAGGATAGTCCCCCAACTTGTGAGCCAACATGGTTTGACATCACCCTATGACCTAAACAAACACAAAACAAGAGAGAGCTACGCCGGCTACCTGTCGGAGGAACGCCTAGGGGTAGGATCCAGTGTGCACAGAGATCGTGGTTTCACGGAGGAAGACCACGAGAACATCGGAATGAGATGAAAACTTGCATGTGAACCTAGCATATGTGTGTGGGTGTGGTTAGAGGTTGGTATATAGGTGCTTGCATGTGTCCCCTCGCATGCATGCGCCTAACCTAGAGGCGAAGGTTCGTGCGTATGAGGGTGGAATCTCCCGTCGAGGTGAAACCGGTAGGATAGTCCCCAACTTGTGAGCCAACATGGTTTGACATCACCCTATGACCTAAACAAACACAAAACAAGAGAGAGCTACGCGGGCTACCTGTCGAGGAACGCCTAGGGGGTAGACGATCCGAGTGTCCACAGAGATCGTGGTTTCACGAGGAAGACCACGAGAACATCGGAATGAGATGAAAACTTGCATGTGCCCCTAGCATATGTGTGTGTGGGTGTGGTTAGAGGTTGGTATATAGGTGCTTGCATGTGTCCCCTCGATGCATGCACTCTAACCTAGAGGCGAAGGTTCCGGACCGTATGAGGGTGGAATCTCCCCGAGGTGAAACGGTATGATAGTGCCCCAAATTGTGAGCCAACATGGTTTGACATCACCCTATGACCTAAACAAACACAAAACAAGAGAGAGCTACGGGCTACCCTGTCGGAGGAACGCCTAGGGGTAGACGATCCGTGTGCACAGAGATCGTGGTTTCACGGAGGAAGACCACGAGAACATCGGAATGAGATGAAAACTTGCATGTGCCCCTAGCATATGTGTGTGGGTGTGGTTAGAGGTTGGTATATATAGGTTGCATGTGTCCCCTCGCATGCATGCGCCTAACCTAGAGGCGAAGGTTTCGGCCCAGATGAGGTGGAACCTCCGTCGAGGTGAAACCGGTAGGATAGTGCCCCAACTTGTGAACCAACATGGTTTGACATCACCCTATGACCTAAAAAACACAAAACAAGAGAGAGCTACGCTGGCTACCCCTGCAGAGGAACGCCTAGGGGTAGACGATCCGAGTGTGCACAGAGATCGTTTCACGAGGAAGACCACGAGAACATCGGAATGAGATGAAAACTTGCATGTGACCCTAGCATATGTGTGTGGGTGTGGTTAGAGGTTGGATATAGGTGCTTGCATGTGTCCCCCTCGCATGCATGCGCCTAACCTAGAGGAAGGTTCCGACCGTATGAGGGTGGAATCTCCCGCCGAGGTCAAACCGGTAGGATAGTGCCCCAACTTGTGAGCCAACATGGTTTGACATCACCCTGTGACCTAAACAAACACAAGACGAGAGATAGCTACGCCGGCCTACCCCTGTCAGAGGAACGTCTAGGGGGGTAGACGATCCGAGTGTGCACAGAGATCAGGGTTTCGCCGGAGGAAGACCACGAGAACATCAGAATGAGATGAAAACTTGCATGTGCCCCTAGCATATGTGTGTGTGTGTGGGTGTGGTTAGAGGTTGGTATATATAGGTGCTTGCATGTGTCCCCCTCGCATTCATGCGCGCCTAAGCTAGAGGCGAAGGTTCCGGCCCAGATAAGGGTGGAATCTTCCGCCGAGGTGAAACCGGTAGGATAGTGCCCCAACTTGTGAGCCAACATGGTTTGACATCACCCTATGACCTAAACACACACAAAACAAGAGAGAGCTACGGGCTACCCTGCCGAGGAACGCCTAGGGGGTAGACGATCCGAGTGTGCAGAGATCGTGGTTTGGGAGGAAGACCACGAGAACATCGGAATGAGATGAAAACTTGCATGTGCCCCTAGCATATGTGTGTGTGTGTGGTTAGAGGTTGGTATATAGGTGCTTGCATGTGTCCCCTCGCATGCATGCGCCTAACCTAGAGGCGAAGGTTCTGGACCAGATGAGGGTGGAATCTCCCGCCGAGGTGAAACCGGTAGGATAGTGCCCCAACTTGTGAGCCAACATGGTTTGACATCACCCTATGACCTAAACAAACACAAAACAAGAGAGAGCTACTGGCTACCCCTCGCCGAGGAACGTCTAGGGGGTAGACGATCCGAGTGTGCACAGAGATCAGGGTTTCGCCGGAGGAAGACCACGAGAACATTTGAATGAGATGAAAACTTGCATGTGCCCCTAGCATATGTGTGTGTGGGTGTGGTTAGAGGTTGGTATATATAGGTGCTTGCATGTGTCCCCTCGCATGCATGCGCCTAACCTAGAGGCGAAGGTTGGGCCCATATAGGGTGGAATCTCCGCCGAGGTGAAACCGGTAGGATAGTGCCCCAACTTGTGAACCAACATGGTTTGACATCACCCTATGACCTAAACAAACACAAAACAAGAGAGAGCTACGGGCTACCCTGTCCGAGGAACGCCTAGGGGGTAGACGATCCGAGTGTGCAGAGATCGTGGTTTCACGAGGAAGACCACGAGAACATCGGAATGAGATGATAACTTGCATGTGCCCCTAGCATATGTGTGTGTGGGTGTGGTTAGAGGTTGGTATATATAGGTGATTGCATGTGTCCCCTCGCAAGCATGCGCCTAACCTAGAGGCGAAGGTTCCGGCCGTATAAGGTGGAATCTCCCGCCGAGGTGAAACCGGTAGGATAGTGCCCCAACTTGTGAGCCAACATGGTTTGACATCACCCTATGACCTAAACAAACACAAAACAAGAGAGAGCTACACGGCTACCTCATGAGGAACGCCTAGGGGGTAGACGATCCGAGTGTGCACAGAGATCGTGGTTTCACGAGGAAGACCACGAGAACATCGAATGAGATGAAAACTTGCATGTGCCCCTAGCATATGTGTGTGTGGGTGTGGTTAGAGGTTGGTAT
Organism: Avena longiglumis; assembly: GCA_030063025.1. Lineage (NCBI taxonomy): Eukaryota > Viridiplantae > Streptophyta > Magnoliopsida > Poales > Poaceae > Avena > Avena longiglumis. Next base: position 22,741,798 of record CP125973.1, read on the forward strand.
ATATAGGTGCCTGCATGTGTCCCCCCTCGCAAGCATGCGCTCTAACCTAGAGGCGAAGGTTCCGGGCCCGTATAAGGGTTGAATCTCCCGCCGAGGTGAAACCGGTAGGATAGTGCCCCAACTTGTGAACCAACATGGTTTGACATCAACCTATGACCTAAACAAACACAAAACAAGAGAGCTACGCTGGCTACCTCCTGTCGAGGAACGTCTAGGGGGGTAGACGATCCGAGTGTGCAGAGATCGTGGTTTCACGAGGAAGACCACGAGAACATCGGAATGAGATGATAACTTGCATGTGCCCCTAGCATATGTGTGTGTGGTGTGGTTAGAGGTTGGTATATAGGTGCTTGCATGTGTCCCCTCAAGCATGCGCCTAACCTAGAGGCGAAGGTTCCCGCCCGTGGGGTGGAATCTCCCGTCGAGGTGAAACCGGTAGGATAGTGCCCCAACTTGTGAGCCAACATGGTTTGACATCACCCTATGACCTAAACAAACACAAAACAAGAGAGAGCTACGGCTACGCTACCTGTCGAGGAACGCCTAGGGGGTAGACGATCCGAGTGTGCACAGAGATCGTGGTTTCACGGAGGAAGACCACGAGAACATCGGAATGAGATGAAAACTTGCATGTGCCCCTAGCATATGTGTCTGTGGTGTGGTTAGAGGTTGGTATATATAGGTGCCTGCATGTGTCCCTCGCAAGCATGCGCCTAACCTAGAGGCGAAGGTTCGGGCCGTATAAGGGTGGAATCTCCCACGAGGTGAAACCGGCAGGATAGTGCCCCAACTTGTGAACCAACATGGTTTGACATCACCCTATGACCTAAACAAACACAAAACAAGAGAGAGCTACGCCGGCTACCCCTGCCGAGGAACGCCTAGGGGTAGATGATCCGAGTGTGCATCACACCCAGAATCGGACCTATGCAAGTTTGAGCAAAATTCGCAAACCCGCAGAAACGATTCAAAGGTGCCACCAGCACTTTCGCGGTGGAAAAGCGGTAATAACATTACACACAAGTCCTCGATGGGACCCATGAGCAGATATATATAAATACTCAATGAGTCAAGAATACAAATATACGGTACAAAGATCCAAATCACCTTGAAATCGATGGGCGTCCGACTACGGACAAGATGCAAATGGGGCTAAGAGCCTCAAGAAATAACCAATGGCGCCCATAACCCCGCCTGTGCCAAGCCGGGAAGGGTAACCCCGCTTAATGGCGCCGATCTCAAAACCCTTGAACAAAAGGGTGCCGACAAAGGGCAAAGGAAAAAGAAGGCGCCGATCGAGGCCAGTACACGGCGAGGCTAGAATTCGGCGGTCCTCGCCTACATAGGTATGGTGGACTAAAGCGGCAGCGGCAGCATGCACTAAACAACCTATAGAGACTCGATTCAACTGGCGGATTTCAGAGAGGGGTGAGGATGACCTATTCGGATCAAACCTGAGGCTAACACCAAACAAACCCATCCTAGTGCACCCCCCTCGCGCCCAAACGAGAAAGTCAACCGAGGAACTCACAGCTGGCGCTTAATTATTCATTATCGTATGCCTATTACTAGTCAAATATAGATAATCGTCCTGATAAAGTAAGCAGTGGTCACTTTTAGTTAACCATTCCGTGATAGTGGCAGCACTTACTAGTCAGATACATTTATCATGAGATAACCCAAAAACCCAGTAGTTGTTGGTACTTTTATTCAGCCATTCCGTTGAAGGTAATACTTACTAGTCGATACAATTGTCGCAAGCGACAACCAAACAAGCAATTGTGGGCGTATTAATTAGCCATTCCATTATAGTGAAGCTGATTACTAGTCATTATAAGTCAAATTTATAGCAGAAACTTTAGTTATGCTTGTCTATGATCGATATCGTGCTCCAAGTCGCCCATATCCGCGACACGGCTTTCGTAAAGTTTTACCCGCCGGGTGCACCAATAGCAACACACGCTCGATCAACCTCGGAAAAACCAAATCAAAACCCAACGAGGCTTTCACGACTGAACAATCACAGGATTCAGAAATATTTCAGGGGGCCACCCCTTAAGTAGAATCCGCAACGGAGTAAGCAAGCTCCGAGACGGCCTCAAGGTTTGGGTAATACGACTGTGAACGACTGGGAACCCGAAAGTGTGGCTGGGCTTGTCGACACCACGGAATCGTGTCCCTCTCCTAAATAGTACAGTGTGCTCCTCGCACAAATTAAATACAGAAAGTAGCATGGCATAAGTACAGGATCGTAAATAAAACCTCAAACTAGTTTGTGGCCCCAAGAAATAAGACTGAATCAAGCTCAGCTCGCCTGTGGGGTCCTATACCTCCGGATGTGGATAGCGCCAAAAATCAAGGAACAATGTATCAAGTACTGGGTCTTACGGACACAAGTGGGTTTGAAACCAAATATTATCTATCACCCACCGATGCCTCTGCTTATTCAATTTTAGTTGTTAAACAGAAATTAAAGTGACGATAAGTAAAACTAGAATCATCTCCAACATCGACATGCGGCAATACATCAGCAACTGTGGCATATGGCGACACACATCAGCACTTGAGCAAGCAACTACGACGCGCAAGTCCAACTATCTACCAAACAACAGGTCATAGGGTGTGTCCAAGGCAATATAGGGCTGCAGGGTATATCACAGGTACGGAAACTAAAGCATCGCAACACAGATAGCAGTAGATCAACAGGAAGGAGTAAAGCACTATAAAAGTAAGATAGGTAGAAAGGGGGAGATGCTCGCCTGAAAACATTGTCGAAGGTTTAAACCGAGGATCGGGGCGAAGCTCACATCAACTCATCGGCCTTATCCGCGAAGAAGCAAAACACTAGAAGAAACACCGGATGCAATATTTAAGATCGGCAGAAGATCGGCATGATGCATGCATGATGTATGACATGACAGAAGGGCGATGCAGTTAGGTCGTATTAAGCGGAACCAGGGTCCCGACAACTAGTTAGATGGTTCAAGTTGTTTAGAGCCCCCGCAATTAAATGTTGTTTAGCAAGACAACAGATGGAACCGGTTCGCTACACATGTTTAAATGAGGCCAATATAAGGCTAGATTTGCCCGCATATGGGCCCCATATTTAATTAGGTGAATCGGCATAAGGCCCCAAACCACATGATAAGATGCATGCAGTATGACAAATCAATATGCGAAGTTGTTATTATGTTATAAAATAGGGTTTGCGGAAGGGGTTCACATTAGGGGTCTCGACGATCTTGGGGATCCGGGTTCGGGTTGGTCTCGGTTCGTGGTCGGTGGAAACGTTCTCGGACTTAGGGGTAGGTCTTGGCGCATCCGGTTCTCGGGCGCATGTCGGTCATGGCGTTGACGAAGCACTTGTCGCTCGGCTGTCTTGTCGGGTGAAGATCTTGACGTTCCTTGTCTTGTCGGAGGCCTTGTTGCTCTGGCGAGGACTTGGCGCCAACGGGGTCGAGAAGGCGATCTTGACGCCACCGGTACGGATCGCCTTCGGGTTCGGGGTCTCGGCGTCCGTAGATCTTGGTGTCAAAGCGCGGCAGCAATGCGGGTCTTGTCGCTCCATGTCGATGATCTTGCCGAGGTCCGCCGAGTGTCACCGGTTCGTACGGTCTTCATGTGGTAGATCTTGGTGTGTTGGCGCCACCGGATCCATGTCGGCGACCACTGGTTTTGGCGCCCGGGCAATAGCCTTCGAATCGGGAGGCGCCTGGGGTACCGCGCCTTCGGGTGCGGATGGAGAACTCGGTGGTTCGAGGAAGATCATGTCGTGACGACGGTTCGGCTTCCGTGAAGGTCTTGTAGTTCCGGTGCTGGTTCATCGGTTGACACTTGATCGCATCCGTGACCTTCGTTGATGTCTTGAACGCCAATCGATATCTTCCCCGGCATCGGCAACAACATGGATTCGCGATCCGTCATCAATCGTGAGGAGTTCTTGTCGAGCATCCTAGTGTCCTCGCAGGATTTCCGGGCTTCTGGTTCACCTCACAACCTCACGCCGCAACGCGGCAAAGCAGCCGCCGCAGAGGCACGCCGGGGCGGCCAAGCTCTGCGGAGGGGAGGCCGAGCCAGGAGGGCCGAGCAGCGTCCCAGGCTGGAGGCGGAGCAGGACGGGACGAGGGACAACTGGCCGGGCGGAGGAGGCGCATGGTGGTACGCGGGGAGGGAGGAGGCCCTGCAGGCTCGGGAGGCGGCGCTTGGGCGAGCAGAGGGCCTACGCCAGCGAGAAGGGTGGAGCAGGCGGGCCGGTGGCTCGAGGCGCAAGCCTGAAGTATGGTCGGCGGGCTTGGGCGGCAAGTGAGGTGGCGATCGGGGCAATGATTCGGGCGTGGAGGCGGGCCCACTGGGCGGGAGGCGGCTGGCTAAGGGCGTCGGGTCGCTGGGATGCGCCGGGCGGACGGGTTCAAGGCGAGGGAGCAGACGGTGGCGGAAAAGGGGTCATGAGGCGAGGGTGGCCGCTCATGGGACCCGGCAGGGGAAGGAGGAGGGGAGGGAGGGGGCAGGACGTGGGAGAGGCGTGGTAGGTGGGGGACGGGGCCACTCAGTGGGGCCGGGCACCAGTGGCCGGAGAGCTACACGGGTGGGGAGGTGGTGACTGGGAGGTGGGGAGTGGCAGTGTGGGAGGTGGGGCGTGTGTTGAGTTGGTGGGGAGGAGAGAGGAGAGAGGAGGGTGAGGGTGACGTGGGGAGCGTGAGAGGGAGGGAGAGGAGGAGATGAGGTGTGCAAGCGTGGATTGGAGGGGTGAGGTGGAGGGGGCTGGGTAGATTAGTTGGTAGGCTTAGGAATTTAGAGGGCAGGTTTGGGGTGGATCGATTAGGAAACGGGTGGTCGTTCGGGTCGAGCCTGCCTCGACCGCCTCGCTAAAATAAATTAGGTTTTATTTAATAACTGTAACTAATTTTGTCAAACAAAACCTCCTAAGCGTTAAGGATTTAATTTGAAATAAAAGGACGGGATTAATATATATAAAACAAAATAGGGTTTTCAAGAAAATAGTTTTGAACAAATATGTGTATGATGGTGCATTGCAAAATTTCAACGCGATTTTCTAGTAGTGGTTTTTGGGATGCCACATGCCACGAGATCGTGGTTTCGTGGGAGGAAGACCACGGAACATAGGAATGAGATGAAAACTTGCATGTGCCCCTAGCATATGTGTGTGTGGGTGTGGTTAGAGGTTGGTATATATAGGTGCTTGCATGTGTCCCCCTCAAGCATGCGCCTAACCTAGAGGCGAAGGTTCCGGCCCGTAGAGGGTGGAATCTCCCCGCCGAGGTGAAACCGGTAGGATAGTGCCCCAACTTGAGCCAACATGGTTTGACATCACCCTATGACCTAAACAAACACAAAACAAGAGAGAGCTACGGGCTACCCTGTCGGAGGAACATCTAGGGGGTAGACGATCCGTGTGCAGAGATCAGGTTTGGAGGAAGACCACGAGAACATCGTAATGAGATGAAAACTTGCATGTGCCCCTAGCATATGTGTGTGTGGGTGTGGTTAGAGAATGGTATATATAGGTGCTTGCATGTGTCCCCTCGCAAGCATGCGCCTAACCTAGAGGCGAAGGTTCCAGACCGTATAGGGTGGAATCTCCCGTCGAGGTGAAACTGCAGGATAGTGCCCCAACTTGTGATCCAACATGGTTTGACATCACCCTATGACCTAAACAAACACAAAACAAGAGAGCTACGCCCGGCTACTGTCGGAGGAACGTCTAGGGGGTGACGATCCGAGTGTGCAGAGATCGTGGTTTCACGGAGGAAGACCACGAGAACATCGGAATGAGATGAAAACTTGCATGTGCCCCTAGCATATGTGTGTGTGGGTGTGGTTAGAGGTTGGTATATATAGGTGCTTGCATGTGTCCCCCTGCAAGCATGCGCCTAACCTAGAGGCGAAGGTTCCGGCCCAGATATAAGGTGGAATCTCCCGTCGAGGTGAAACCTGTAGGATAGTGCCCCAACTTGTGAGCCAACATGGTTTGACATCACCCTATGACCTAAACAAACACAAAACAAGAGAGAGCTACGCCGGCTACCCATCGGAGGAACGCCTAGGGGGTGATCCGAGTGTGCACAGAGATCGTGGTTTCACCGGAGGAAGACCACGAACATCGGAATGAGATGAAAACTTGCATGTGCCCCTAGCATATGTGTGTGTGGGTGTGGTTAGAGGTTGGTATATAGGTGCTTGCATGTGTCCCCCCTCAAGCATGCGCCTAACCTAGAGGCGAAGGTTCCGGCCGTATAAGGGTGGAATCTCCCGCCGAGGTGAAACCGGTAGGATAGTGCCCCAACTTGTGAGCCAACATGGTTTGACATCACCCTATGACCTAAACAAACACAAAACAAGAGAGAGCTACGCCGGGCTACCCCTGTCAGAGGAACGTCTAGGGGGGTAGACGATCCGAGTGTGCACAGAGATCAGGGTTTCGCCGGAGGAAGACCACGAGAACATCAGAATGAGATGAAAACTTGCATGTGCCCCTAGCATATGTGTGTGTGGGTGTGGTTAGAGGTTGGTATATATAGGTGCTTGCATGTGTCCCCCCTCGCAAGCATGCGCTCTAACCTAGAGGCGAAGGTTCCGGGCCCGTATAAGGGTGGAATCTCCCCGTCGAGGTGAAACCGGGTAGGATAGTGCCCCAACTTGTGAGCCAACATGGTTTGACATCACCCTATGACCTAAACAAACACAAACAAGAGAGAGCTACGCCGGGCTACCCCTGTCAAAGGAACGTCAAGGGGGGTAGACGATCCGAGTGTGCACAGAGATCGGGGTTTCGCCGGAGGAAGACCACGAGAACATCGGAATGAGATGAAAACTTGCATGTGCCCCTAGCATATGTGTGTGTGGGTGTGGTTAGAGGTTGGTATATATAGGTGCTTGCATGTGTCCCCCCTCGCAAGCATGCGCTCTAACCTAGAGGCGAAGGTTCCGGGCCCGTATAAGGGTGGAATCTCCCCGTCGAGGTGAAACCGGTAGGATAGTGCCCCAACTTGTGAGCCAACATGGTTTGACATCACCCTATGACCTAAACAAACACAAAACAAGAGAGCTATGGCTACCTGTCGTGAGGAACGCCTAGGGGGTAGACGATCCTAGTGTGCCAGAGATCGTGGTTTCAGAGGAAGACCACGAGAACATCGAATGAGATGAAAACTTGCATGTGCCCCTAGCATATGTGTGTGTGGGTGTGGTTAGAGGTTGGTATATATAGGTGCTTGCATGTGTCCCCC